>JAVSBS010015352.1:73701-138772 GCA_033124195.1 Coracias cyanogaster | reverse complement strand
GGTTGTCAACCAGTACTCCCAGGTCTCTCTCTGCCAGGCCACTCTCCAGCCACTCATCCCCCAGTCTGTAGTGCTGCATGGGGTTATTGTGGCCAAGTGTAGGACCCTGCACTTGGCCTTGTTGAACCTCATATCACTGGCCTCAGCCCATCGACCCAGCCTGTCCAGGTCCCTCTGCAGCATCTCCTTACCCTCTAGCAGATCGACACTCCCCGCTAGCATGGTGTCATCCGTGAATTTACTAACAGTAGGCTCAATCCCCTCATCCAGGTCATCAGTAAAGACGTTGAATAGAACTGGGCCCAGTACTGATCCCTGGGGGACACCACGGGTCACGGGACACCAACTGGATGCAGCACTATTCATGACCACTCTGTGCCTGGTCATCCAGCCAGTTTTTAACCCAGCGAAGAGTGGAGCCATGAGCTGCCAGATTTTCCAGGAGGATGCTCTGAGAGACTGTGTCAAAGGCTTTGCTGAAGTCTAGGTAGACCACATCCACAGCCTTCCTCTCATCTACCAGGTAAGTCACCCAGTCATAGAATGAGATCAGATTGGTTAGGCAGGAACTTCCTTTCCTAAACCCATGTTGGCTGGGCCTGAGCCCCTGGTTGTCTTGTACATGCTGCTTGATAGCACTCAGGATGATCTGTTCCACAACCTTGCCAGGCACCAAGGTCAGGCTGACAGGCCTATAGTTTTCTGGATCCTCCTTCTGGCCCTTCTTGTGGATGGGTATCATACTGGCCAACCTCCAGTCACCTGGGACCTCCCCGGTTAGCCAGGACCAGTGATAAATGATGGAAAGTGGCTTAGCCAGCTCTTGCACCAGCTCCCTGAGCAACCTAGGATGAATCCCGTCAGGACCCATAGACTTGTTAGGATCTAGGTGGCACAGCAGGTCAGGAACTACTTCCTCCTGGATTACAGGAGAGATATTCTGCTCCCCTATCCCTGCCTGCCAACTCAGAAGCCCAGTTGCTCTGAGGATAGTCAATCTTTTTGTTAAAGATTGAGGCAAAGAAGGTGTTAAGTACCTCAGCATTTTCCTTGTCTTCTGTTACTATGTTCCCCCCTTCATCCAATAAAGAATGGAGATTTTCCCTGGCCCTTCTTTTGTTATTAATGTATTTATGAAAGCATTTTTTATTATCCTTGACAGAATTGACCAGATTAAGTTCTAACTGAGCTTTTGCATCTCTAATTCTCTTTCTGTATGACCTTACAATACCCTTAAACACTGCCTGGTTCACCTGCCCCTTTTTCCAAAGTTGATGCATACTTTTTCTTTTCCTGAGTTCTTGCAAAAGCTCCTTGCTCAACCAGGCTGGTCTTCTACCCCCGCTGGCTCATTTTTCAACACATAGGGACAGCCTGCTTCCTGCATCTTTATAATTTCATTCTTAAAGTAAGCCCAGCCTTCCCGGGCCCCTTTGCTTTTTGCTGCTCAATAAGATCTGTCCATTGGCCTTATAACAAAGCCATTTCTTCTGTTTCCTCAGGAGATAGTCCTGAAGTCAATGGAAATTTTGATTTGCAATATATAATTTTTCAAAAGCCACTTTTGACATGTATGTGTTATATTTGCAGTGAGCAATATAAGTATTACTGATAGCAGAGGAAGATTTCAACCGTTCTTGAATGCTCCTCCAGATCCTACCCTGAATGGTAATATTAGTAAAATGAGAAGATTTGCCTAGAAAGTCAAATGTAAGAGATTTTCCAAATACAGCTAGGCAACAAATAGCATCATCACAACACCCAGCAAATTTCAGTGGAATAGCCCATAAATAGATCATCTGATGTTACGTTATGGTCTTTTTCATTGAGGTGCTCAGGAGCCTCAAAGTTTGAAGTCATCACCAAACGTAAGAAGACATAATAGCCCACAACCTCTGCTTCATTAACAGCCACAATGGTTTGTTACCCAAAAGTGTATTGTTTTTATTATCAAGTACCTAGATATCATAGTGTCAGATATGTAAAAAACCCCAGAATATTCTAATCCTTAAAATATATTTTAAAATAGCATGAGGGAGTAATGGCCAGAAAACAATAGGGAAAGGAAATAAAACTGTAGGATTCATCTGAATAAGTAAAACGTGATACCAATAGCTGCACAGATGAATTTGGAGGTTTGGAGCTGGTAAAGCCATGGGGAAGCATTGTGGTCATTGTGCCATCTTCACGCCAGTTTCAGTCACCCAGCCAAATCAGGACGATGCATGAAAAACATCTTTTTGTTGTTTTTCTGGAAAAAGAAATGCAAACCAGTCTCTCCTTCAACTCATTAAATACTCTCCAAATGCAATTTAGCTATGTCCTGCCAAAAGCAATGTTTCCGTGCCATTTATGTCATCAAAGGGTTGCTTCCTGTGACTCCTGGGAGAGTTGTAGTCAATCAGAACTGTCAAAATCCCATGGACATCACTGGAAGCCCAGTGATGCTGATGCTTGAGAGAGGAGGTAAAGAAATAGGATGTGACACCACTGTCAATCCTGGTCGACTTGGAGGGCACCACTGAGAATGGGAGAGACAGGCCAGAATGGAAGAAGGCATCTTCTGGATTTATACACAGAGCTCCAGAGCCTTTCGATTCCCTTTAAAGATTTGGGTGTAGGGCTGAAAGGAACAATTCATTTAACAGCTCTTTGGTGAGATGAGGGCCATGGTTTTTCAAGCAAACATAAAAAACAAAATTACAACATTTCTGGGGTATTTACTGAGCACTTTTCTTACCTCTCTGCTAATTTCTCTGCTTTTTAAGTTTCTCCAGGGGATTTGTGCTAATGATCGCAAACTTCTCAGATCATTTTGTTGGTAATAATAATTTCAGGCCACTGATTTCACATCAGGGGAGCTTATAGAAATGGTTCAGTCTGATAATGTCCAGGTGTGTTAACAAGTTCTTAACTGTGAACAACAAAAAAAATTGTTTCTTTACCTTGAATACTGAGAATCAAAGCTACCTAGGCTTTCCCTGTCTGCCCAGTGCAAGCAAATCTGCAGGCCACTATGATTTGTTTTCCTGCTTATGCCTTCCTGTGTCTTGACCTTTAATAGCTCACATATTTAATCTTGTGTACAGTCCTCGAAAGGATTTTTTTGTGTCCAGAACTGCTGCCTAATTATAGTTGCAATGCCTTACCTAAAAAGAAAGCCTAATTCTACATGGAATGATGTGGAATGAAAAGGAATCTGAAGCTGTCTTCATCAGCGGTTTAATTTAGCTCAAGGGAGCACTTTCATAGCACACCTCCTGGTCAGATCCACTTTACCCTGCACTGGTTACCATCACAGAGTCGCCATGGAGCAAACCAGAAACTTGGGTCCAGAGGACCCAACTACAAGTAGAAATAACTTCCTTCCCCCAGATGTGTACATGTGGGCAGTGGGTACTCACTACCAGCTGTTTCACTTTGCAAATCCTCTCCTGTCATGCTGCTGCACTTTCTGATATCATCAGTGCATGCTTGGTAGTAATGGATTCAAACTGGAAGAGAGGAGATTTAGATTAGATGTAAGGAAGAAGTTCTTCACTCTGAGGGTGGTGAGGCACTGGAACAGGTTGCCCAGGGAAGCTGTGGATGCTCCATCCCTGGAGGTGTTCAAGGCCAGGTTGGATGGGACCTCGAGCAACCTGGTCTTGTGAGAGCTGTTCCTGCCCATGACAGGGAATTTGGAACTATATGATCATTAGGGTCCCTTCCAAGTCCAACCATTCTATGATTTTAAATATTGAACCCAAAATCCAGCTGACCTCACCCTGTTTCCTCCCACGTTTTAGTAAGGGATTGAGGTTCTGAGGGAACAAAGAGAGGATGGCACAAAATCAGAGGGAGGTTCAGATGTCCCCTGTTTTGTAGATGACGGAGGGGATCTCACAATACCCAGCTGGGTACCCTTAATATAACAGCTTGGTTTCTGCTCTCTAGGGTGTTAGTGAGTTTTGCGTTAAGCAAACATTAGCTGAACTAAAGGAACAATGTTGTGCTGTGTGGGAGTGGCAGGGGGAAAAAACAGTCTCCCACGTCTCCTGCTCCCAAGTTGATGTCCTTATTACTCACTATAAAATCTCTGTTTCTTCTTCTAGGAACCCTGTTTCTTTCCACTTTCAGCAGGGAATATAAAGCATGATTTTGACACTCCTTCCTTCATGTTTGCTGGAAAAATGGGAGATGGGTGTTCAAAAGTCTCTGAGGCTGAGAAAGGCTCCAGGCCCACAGTTGTCACCTTCTGGGTGAGTACTTTAAGCAGTGCACTAAAAAAAGTTGGTGCAACAAGACAGGAGATTGTCTGTCCCAAGCCTGACTCAAAAAGCAGTGAGTGGGGGTCGCTCTGAGGTGCTGTTGCTGCTTCCCATTTCCAAGCTGGTGCCACACAAACCAGGCTGGGTGGGGTGGCAGGGCGTTGGTGTGGCTGTGCTCCATGCTCCCAGGCTGTGCCTGGAGGAGAGCTTTTGGCTAAGGCTAACAAGCAGCAAAGCTGTTCTGAATGGTGTTGTTTTGCTAGATTTACCAGCTCCAGTTTTCCCATATGTGCAAGTCTGTGCATGATGACTCTGTTTTGCAGAGCAGCCGTGAGCTGACCTATTTCCTTTTAATGCAGTAATTGGCAGACTAACTGCCTTCCCTGTCAAGGTACTGACCTACAGTGGCTCATCCAGTAATTGCTGTGCATGAAATCTGTAATGTTTGTGTTTACCACAGCTTTTTTATCCATTTCTTTGTTGTTTCCTTTTCTTTTCCTTTTTTTTTTCTGTTTCTTTTTTCCCACTTGACCTGCAGATTTACCAGCTTTGTGAAAGACAGTCATGGGGTTTGCTGGATCAGCCATATGATAAGAAGAGAAAGAGAAAAATTGGGAGTTTAGTGGGAAAAAAAATCACAGAATCACAGAATGGTTTGGGTTAGAAGGGACCTTAAAGACATCCGGTTTCAACCCCCCTGCCATGGGCTGGGACACCAAACTGGTCAAAACCCCATCCAGCCTGGCTTTGAACACTTCCAGGGAAGGGGCATCCAACAGCGTTCCTGGGGAACCTGTTCCAGTGTGTTGCCAGCCCCACAGGGCCCCATCCAGCCTGGCCTTGAATGCTTCCAGAGACAGGGCTTCTACCACATCTCTGGGTAACCTGTTCCAGTGTCTCACTACCCTCACTGGAGATTCTTTCCTTACATCCAATCTAAATCTACCCTCTTTCATCATAAAGCCATTACCCCTCATACTATCACTACAAGCCCTTGTAAAAAGTCTCTCTCCAGCCCTCCTGTAGGCCCTCTTCGGGTATATGAAGATCACAGTAACATCTCCCTAGAGTCTTCTCCAGGCTGAACAACCCCAACCCTCTCAGCCATTCTTCCTAGGAGAGGTGCTCCAGCCCTGTAATCATCTTTGTGGCCTCCTCTGGACTCACTCCAGCAGGTCCATGCCCTGGACTGTTTCTATAGAGCCATATTTGAATAACTAATCTCATTTAATTCTACCAGAGATCCACACAGGGACTTACACAGGGCAGCCTTACAAACCAGAGATCCCGGACAGCAGGTATCATTGCTCTCTG
The DNA here is from genome assembly GCA_033124195.1 of Coracias cyanogaster. Classification (NCBI taxonomy): domain Eukaryota; kingdom Metazoa; phylum Chordata; class Aves; order Coraciiformes; family Coraciidae; genus Coracias; species Coracias cyanogaster. Next base: position 133,208 of record JAVSBS010015352.1, on the reverse strand, counting down.
CTGTCTCACCTTGCTGTCAAGACTGTGCTGGTTGGCAGGGACACTTCCAGCTGTGCTGGGTAAGAGTGACAAAGTAAGCTCAGCACCGTGTCCCTGCCCAGGGGCTGGGCCATTCACCTGTGTGCAACTGTCGGAGACCTGCTGCCTCCCTTTCCTTTTCCTGTGACTATTTTAATAATAGCCATTTAATGAAAACAATATTGTTATTTTAGTCAATTCAGTAGGCACTGGGCTTTACAATTTTGGAGTAATTTATAGGCTCTGTGTTCCTCTCTGTCTGATAACATGTATGTATATAGTACGTATGAGAACATGGAAAAATAAACTTATTAATCTTCCCAGTTAAATAGGGACTCTGTAGCAGAGCCAGCAAAAGATTTGTTTGGTTTCCTATCTTGGCCATGAATCTCAAGGCTAAACTAAAAATACAAACAAAACGATCTTGTGGATTAAGGGATTTTCTGATTTGTTTTCACTTTTTTGTGATGTGCATAAAGATGACCTGAAATATTCTCCCTCTGAAAAAATTTTGCCTGCCTTCTCTCTCATTTGTTAGAAGTTCAGGAAGATGCTTTGATGGCTAGACAGCCAGTGAAGGGGTGACATTGCAATGGTTGAAAGGAGAACTAGCAATAGGGCAGGATATTTTGGTATTACATGTTTTAATTTCTTTTCCAGTTGTGTTCTTGTTTCATTTTAAAATATTGAACAATGTTTATGAGAAAAACAATTATTTGTTAGGACTGCTAATGAGTTTTCCCAATACTGAGGGTGTGAGAATCTGGGTTTCCTCCTATTTTTTTCCCAGTAAAAGATAAGAAAGAAATTAATGACCTTTAAAAATAAAAGAGAAAAGGCTTTACTGTTTTCTTTATTATGTCAGCAGAATTGGCCCAAACTGCAAATTCCTTTAAAAGTCACCTTTCTTTTTCCCTTCCAGTCTCCAGTTGCAGAACCAGTCACCATTCAGTCACTACAGGCTACTTGGAATTGGTGTCGATAAAGCATTTAGTGGGTTTGTGTCAGAACATCATAAGACAGAACTTTTTAATGGGAAAATTTTTTTGAAACCATGGTCAACTTGTCATAGCAAAACCCACAGGTGCCTTTGGAGGTATGAAGCCTAGAAAGCTGGCTGCCTGGCTTTCCCCAGGATTAAGCACTAGGACTACAGCCTTTGTGGTTTCCTGAAAAAATAGGTACTAGATGCAGATATGGGATAGGCCTCTTTTCTCTGAAGTTTTGCACAGCTTCCCAGAAGCAGGGCTGCTCTCTGAACAAAACAGAAAATCGCTGCTGCCCCTTGAGCACAGGCAGGGGTGTAACCATGCCTGAAATGGAAATGGTATCAGCCGCAGGAGTACTAAAACAATGTGCTGATGGCAGTCCTGGTTCTTAGAACCACAGTTATGAAAATACTTAAAGTGTGACAAAATGCTGACTAATGAGCAGCTACGTAGGAGCATGACTATGCGCTTCTCAAGAAGGGGTAGGAAGGGCAGTGATTTAACACGTAACATGAAGCTTTCAGGTCTCTGAAGCATGGCAAGCTGATGGCGACTGGGCTTGCTGCCATCACTGCACGGTGTGATGTGTGAATGTAGGGCAGGGGACTTGTGGGGGGGGGTGAGAAGTGAGATTTTGGTGTTTGAATAAAAGCATAGTTTCCTGGAATCTGAGTTTTCTAATCATTGGAGGCTTCCTGTTACTCTTTCCTTATTGATTACATGTCACAAATGAGACAATAATCCCATTTTGGCACCTGGTTTAACTGTCAGGAACATGATCGTTACTAGTATTAAGCGGCAAGTTGTTCCTGCCGCAGATAAATATGTTTAGCCATTTCCTTCATAGGACAGTGGGTTTTGTTCCTTAAACTTTGCCAGGTTTTCATTGTTCAGGATAACATTTCACACATGCTCAGTTATTTGGCTCTGGTTGAGATATTAAGAAAGCTTCAGGTCAAACAGTTCAGCAGTCTTCAGGTAAAGACATTGTAGAAGAAAGTTATTTTAGTCCATGTATTTTTATTTAAAACTGTGTGGATGAGAAGGCTTTATAGTCCCATGTCTTGAAAGAACATTTTGGGAATCATCATGGAAATCACCTGGATGTCAGAATTGTGCCTTTGGCCTTATTAGGTAGAAGCAGACAAATAAAGTCTAAACCTTCCCAAATTTATCTGTATGATAAAAGGAAAAAAAGAAAGGAAAAAAAATTTATATACTGCCAGTACTAAAATATTGTTGGCAATTTGTAAATTTTCCCGTGAATGTGGTCTCTCCTGACAGTGCCCATCTGCACCCAGCCAATGGACAAAACCTCTCTCCTCCATCAGCCCAGTGTAGGAGAAGGCTGAGCAAGACTTGCCCTGCAAGCACATCTCTTGGCTGCCAACGCCCAGCTCCAAAGAGGCTGTGGGGCCCAGTGAGTGGTTGGCTTGGAGCTAGAGGGGACCTAAAGGAAAGACTTTTGGGGGTCAGCAGCTGCAGGCCAAGCAGATATTAGACATCTTTGTTCAGGCAAAGGAACGAAGCCTCAAGGATGATGTTTCTTATCCCAGAGCTGGCAGCTGAGAACCCTTTTTTAGTCAATGAAAACAACTGGTGTTTCCAGGCTGTTTCATCTGACCTTCATCTAACATGGGGTGAGATGACATACCTTCTGGAAGTGCTTGTTTTTCTCTAAAAGGGACCCTGGCCAACTTGCTCAGCTACAGACTGTAGGCATCTAAACATAGGTGAAATGGATCCCGCCCGAGGAGGCTTTCTCCCCAGAAGTCATGCTGGGTCTCTCCTGAGCCGTAAGCAGAGGAGACAGGCACTGCACCAGCTGCCAGGAGGCTATTCCAGGATGGGATCCATCAGCTGGAGCCATGCCATGAGCATTATTTTGGGCCTGTTCCTGCACATGTGCTTGGGGTCATTTGTTAGCAGACAAGCCAGCCAAAAAATGTACTGGCAGTAGGTACATGAGGAGTTCATGTCAACAGGAGCAGGGAAAATGGAGAGATGGTGGTTTGTCCCATGTGTGAGTTGTCTCCTCCATGGGTAAACAGAGGTCTGTCCCTCTCTGCCATGTGCTAACCTACAATGGAAGTATGTTTTTGTTTGGAGTATCACTTTTCCTCCAAAACTATAGAATTATAATTTGATTTTAAATTTGAACCAAAAGCCAGGGATGAGATTTGTGAACAATTGTGACAGCTTTTTTAAAGAAAATAAAATTCTGAAAACCAGAAGTTCATTCAGAAAGACACTGTCCTGTTTCAATTCTATTTCAATAAAGTTTCATTTTTGTGTGTTAAAATTGAAGCCATTTTCTGCCCTGCTACAGACCTCAGTTGTGCTGGGCCACTGCACCCTTGGATGGGTAGGACTGCTAGCTGTGATGGATGCACTCAAACCGTTAACCAAACTAGTGGTATTTTGGGACAGGCTCCAAAGATGGTAGAGGCCTGAGCCATAAACAGGCCAAAAATTCTAGTTTCAATCTGTTCTGTGAAAACCCACAGAGGAGCAGAGTGACACAGTGAATGCTGATGCACGTGAGCTTGGAACACTCATCGTGTGATTAACGCAAGTAGCGAGTGGCTTTTCCAAGATTCATTTGTCAAGGAACAAAGAAAACTGTGGGTACAAGGAGTCTCCTGCCTACCTTTCCATCACTTGTAATTTGACTACAAGCCAGCCACTTTATTCCATAAATATGATAGCCTAAGTGAACCTGCTTTGAGCTCTCCTGGCTAAGCAGCCTGGCTGCATGGTGGTGATCTCCCCTTGAGGTGGGATGCCTCTCAAGGTTACTCCTCAAGGTAGAGATCTTTTACCTACAGCAGGTCTTTGGTAAGCTACCAATATAATTCATAACCTTGTAGTTTAGTAGCTTTGATTTTGTCTTGGTAACTAATTTGTGTCATGGGAACTTTGATTTGTGCCTTCGTAGCTTTAAATCGTTATTCAAGTGAACGTGCCATACAGTAACAGAGGCAACCTTGATATCAACCTTTAAGTCTCACTTTTAGAACATCATATTAAAACCACTTTGTTTGATGATGATTTTTTAAGTGATCACCCATTTGCAACATAACCTCATTTCAGCAGGAGGAAGGGAGCCAAACATCACCTCCTCGAGCCTGACAGCTCATGTAAAGAGCTAAGCAGAAGAGCAGAGGGCTCTGAGACCTCCTGTTAGTGGAAAAAAAAGTACATTCCCTGGCTATGAGGCCATTAAATATTTACAGCATCAGGTGGCAGATCATGGCTGTGGTGTGATGTCAGTGGATTACTTGCTCATGAAGGCAACGTGCCAGGGATGAAGCCAAACCCAGGCACATTGCCTCGTGTGCCGTTAAGCCCACCAGTGTTTCCTTGTCACTGTGACAGAGATGCCAGGAGCAGGTGAGAGGAGAGAGTGTCTGCATGTCTGGAAGGGCAGATGGGATAAGGCAGCGGCACAAAGGGGAGGTGCATCCGAGTTGTGCAGTGGAAAGTTCTTGTAGCTCTGCAGTTTTTCAGGCTTGCATGAAGACGATGGGAAAACATTTGCAGAGGGTTTTCACTCTGTTCTTGCATAGAGTTCATATTCACTCCAAGTTCTTTTCAAACCCAAAGTGAAGAATGTTTTAAAACTCACAAGGGGGGACACTTGAGGAGACAAATACCTTTTGCTCTCCTGCAAATGGTTGGATTAGTGGTGTGTTTTGGAAAGCCTGGGTAATAAATATTTCAGGAATAATGGAAGGGAACAGCACAAGCAGCTGGCCTGTGGGATTTTAATGAGACAAGCTCTCTGATGTGCGCTGCAGCATTTGCACCCAGAAAATAACCACCATCCTGATTTCCTTGTGCAGACAGGGGCTCTTTTTCCCTGATTTTGCAAAATATGCGTTTGGTGTCAGCCTGTCCAACCAAAGGTAAGAGCTGCTTATCTCATGCAATGATGAAACGGTATTTTATTGACAAGTTATCTGAAGGGCCACACACCTACATAAAACCATGTATGTGTAAAATCACGATCATGCCTTTCCTCCATGCATTCTGTTACAAAAGCTCCAGGCTCTTTGCAAGCAGCAACTGAGTTCAGTTTTTCAAAAGGAGCACAAGGCACAAATAGCCCTTCGTGCCTCCTGCCACACCAAAATTATTCTAACCTGATGTAGGCATATGCTTATTTTTAAAATAAAACCTCCATGTCCCCTTAGAGAAGTGCAAGGAAACCAGAGAGTGCTCTGGTGTGCTCTGACCTCCTTTGGGTGCTTCATGGATTGCCTCCAGAGTTACCTGGAGATCAAGTCTCAGCAGCAGTGCTGGACTGAGTTACATGCATGTGCCCAAACCCAGGCTGTGCTCGTCCTGCTCCTCAAGCCAGGACAGCAGATGTTATGCCCAATGGTAGACACCAAGGGAGCCCTTGGCCTATTACTTGGGCCATTTTTCACATGTGTGCAAAGAAAACCAACCCAAACCCATCCTGAGACATCACCTTAAGCACCTGAGTCAAATAAACTCAACATGCTCTTGGCAAGGGGCTCAGGGGCCCTGCCTTTGCGAACAGCCATGAGAGGCTGGAAAGCAGCTGGTGGGGTTTGTTCTGACAGCAGCTAACGAGGAGGCCCACTTCTCTTGTCATCTCTCTCTGAGGCGTCCTCAGATGTCATGGTCCCAGACCCATGGCTGTTTGGTCTCCTGCTGCCACAGATGGGGTGGGAGAGGTGCTTGGAAATACAGTTCTGCAAATCCGCATTGTGGGACAAGGAAGGGGGAACGTGAGGGCTAAGGTGGGAGAAGGAGGAGGCAGTGTGGGGCAAAGGGAGCAGGATGGGCTGGTGAAAGTCAACGACAATGCCTCACTGTTCACTCTGCATAGTTGAGGGCTACCTTGAGCTACTTCTCATAGGTCCCATGGAGCAAGAGCCCTTCAGGATTGCCCTCCAGGGCTGAACACCCAGTCATTTAGTCTGAAAGATTTGTTATTTTCTCCAGGACCTTTCCCTCAAGTGAACTGAAGCAGTAGGTGGGTAGAAGAGGGAGAGTCTTTTCAGAAGTTCACACTTGATCCAAGGCAAAACCCTCAGGTAGATGCACCCAGGTCTCCTTTGCTGGTTCCAATGGGGAGGCTCATATAGGTACAGACTTGCAGGACTGGGTGTTGTCTTTGTGCATGGGATGAGATAGATGATTTTCTAATGCTTGAAAATACCTGTTGCTGTTAACACCGAGACAGTGCCAGCTGGTGAGAGACAGATGGAAAAAAGCACTGCTCAGGTTTCCAATAAAAAGGCTGTTAGTGAAAAACCCAAGCACTTGCCTCACTGTCAGGGTACCCCTGATTCTCCCCAGAGCTCTTAGGACTAGGAAGCCGTAGGTACTGCTTTGGCAGCTTGCTCGTCTGTTGCAGCCATCACCAGTTCACCGGTTCCTTATTTATTTGCCTGCTTTTAATAACGGCCACAGTTGCTGCCTGCCTGGGGACAGCCTGCTCCTGAACGTGGTGATGGGGGAAGGTTTGTCCTGGGCAAATTTGCAGCCCAGGGACTCTGTGGCCAGCTTGCAAAAGCAGAGACAAGACCTTAGGAAAGCCACAGAGTAGCCAAAACATGAGGCTAATCCAGGCAGTGTATCTGAGGGAGCGAGGCAGGGGGTGAGCAGAGGGCTGGAACTGCTACAAGAATTGCATCCTGGCACCAAGACACATCCCTTCTAGGTGTCTGTTCCTGTTCTGGAGCATGCATCCCAACAGGCATGAATTTTGCAGGTGGCAAGCATTGTCTGCAATGTTGTTGTAGCAGTAGTGCCCTAGGGACACAAAGAAGGTGACATTTGTAGGGAATGTCTCTATTTTTCAATTGTCCTGTTGATGTAACTGGGAGGAAAAAAATGGATCTGCTTTTGAGCACATGATCCAGGTCTTACCTCTTGGAGGAAAGTCATACACAAAAGCAATTTCCTCATGGACAGATAGACCTAAGCCCTTAATACTCCTCTGTCCTTCCCCTCCTCTCCCCTTCCACTCTCCACAGCAGGGCTGGAAGAAGCACTGTCATTTACTGCTTGGCTCATAAGGTGTCTCCAGACTTGAGAGACCATAGTTCATGAATTGATTTTAACATCATTTGTTATGTTAAAAAAGTGTTCTGGAGTTTGATGTTCCTCTGAGTATAAACATTATTTCGTGTTTTTGTATGCTCAGGAAAAATAAATGTTCTTTAGGCCATCGAGTGCACATAAATAAGTATGTCTCCATAATAAAGACATGAGGGTATGTATCTGATTTTATTCCCCCCCCTAAGATGAATGGAATGATGTGTATTTTTACACTAGCTGTCCCCTGAAGTAGGGTTTGTTTGCAAGTTTCCTTACTCCTAGGTGGTACCCAGCATTCACACTCTTTTTTTCCCCCAATGAATACGAAACAATACACCTTTCACAAGAAAAACTTACTGTATCCCTGTCCAGAGTCTCAGCTGGCCAGACTCTTAAAGCACCTACCCATTAGGAAGGAGGTATGACTTTGTCTCCCCTGAGGCTGTGCACGTTTTCCCTGGCAGCTGCCTGACCACTGACCTAGAACATAAAACACGGGTCTTGCCACACCCTCCCCAGATGTGTTTTAAGCATGACTTGATCCTATCCAGCAAAGGAAAAGGCTGAGGCATTTTTGAGTTTGCCCAGAAACATGCTTCAATCTATGAAACTCAATTTTGCCGATTTGCAGACCTCAGGGTGGATGTCCACCTCTGTGTGATGAGAATAAGCCTGCTGTCAGCAGACCTCTTTCAGCAACTGCTCTGAAATTTCAGTATCATAGATTGGTTTGGGTTGGAAGGGACCTCAAAGATCATCTAGTTTCAAGCCCCTATCATGGCAGAGACACCTCCTACTAGACCAGGTTGCTCAAGACCCCATCCAACCTGGCCTTGAACACCAGGGATGGAGTATCCACAACTGCCCTGGACAACCTGTTCTAGTATCTTCTATTTGAAGATTCTGTGACCCATGAGTGGGAAATCACTGACTTGGGAGACCTAAACATCAGTTTCTGAGGGATCTGCAGACTAGATGCACCAGGACTAGACAGCTGATGAGTTATCAAAGGTCAAACCCTGAAACTTTCCTTCAAATGGCATTTGGGAAGCCCAAGAGTCACTCGAGTCTTTTTGTGCATCCTAGTCAACTAAAAAGGTTCTCAAATGTATACGTCTATATGTATTTCATTCTTCAGGGCAGCAGCTCCTGAGGCAATCTGACAAATTGTTGGCTGTCTGGCCTCAGAGAAATAAAGGGATCCAGCTCCCACTAGCTTCTGTCTTGAATGAGGAAAGTGTGACAGTGCCCCAGGGACAGAGAACAGATGATTCTGGGGAAAAAGGAAGGTGTTTTGTGCCTTACTGACACCTCCTCATCTCTTTCTCCTGTACATCTTTAAGAATGTGGTGCAATACTGCAGCACGCAGATCGCGTGAGGCTTATGAACAGGAGAGAAAGCTGCATGTTACTAAATGTCCAAAAAACTTCATGGTCTCCATTTCCCTAGAAACAAATTTCTATCTATGTAGGGAGATGCCTTTGGAATAGATCAGCAGATTTTCACACCCAAGGACAATGCACACATTAAATCGGTTTTTCTTATCTGATTCTGGGGCTTGTTCACTCTTTTCAGTATGTAAATTGCTCCATCCTTTTAAAGGCTGTTCTGCCTATGGTCTGAGCAGCTCCTGATGTCTCCTGCAAAGCCCCAAGAACTGAGTAAAAAGGGTGGGCCATCTTTTCTTTTGAAATCACTGCCTTTGATAAAATCTCTAACAGTCAGTCACCTCATTCCTCCCGTAAGAGTGTGAGCACAGTGACAGCTCAAAGGAGCCACAAGCAAAGTGTGCTGCTCTGTGCTCTGCTTTTGCCACCCCGGGATTTCCAGCAAGGAACCTCGGACTGGCACAGGATGCGGCAGCCTGGCAGCTGGGGATCAGCAATAAGCAGCTGCTGGCATGGGCCTTGGGACAGACATGGCTATGTGGTGGAGGTGACACCTTGCTGTGCTCCAGTCCTTCTTGCCTTCTCCAGTCCAACACACGTGGATGTAAGCTGCTGCACCGAGATTGGCTACTGCCTTTTTGACATCAGTTTGACGCCTTGACACAATAAATACAGCAAATGGGAGAAGAAGCATCAAGAGAACCTGAAACCTGTGGCTGCTTTTAAAGAAAATCTCTACAGATATTTTGATCTTAAAGAGATTACCATGTGGCTTTTATATCTCAAGCAATTATTTGGCATCACCTTCACATCATATAGGAGGGATTGGCGTTTAATTTAATTGAAGCATTTGGCAGTGAATTTAAGAAAAAAAGGAGAGATCAGTATCTCTGTTCCCAGGTTTTCCCCAGTGTTGAGATATTTCTCCTTTAGAGGACCTGGGGAAAAGCCAGAGCCCAGCCCTCAAGCTCCGTGTGGACAGACACAAAACTTGTGTGACTAGTAACATTATGCAATTAAAATGACAAGGAATGACTTGCTGGGTATTACTATTGTTCATTCATTCCTGTAGCCAACTTCCTTTTTCCCATAGAAGCAGCTAGCAGCAGAGATCTAATAGGTTTCCAAATATTTCCCTTCCCTTCAGGATAAAACTGCTGCATTTGGAGGTTAGATTAAAAGAGTCAGGAAATTGTTTCAATAAACTGAAATTTCTGTTGATACTGAAACTTTTCAGGAATCTTTGCTGTATTCCACCAATTTTGCCCCTAATCTGCGTAACTCCTCTACCACCAGGGTTTAGAAGAAAAAGGTCAGGCTGAGATGTTTCTCCCAAAGCAAACAAAACCCTCCACTTCGCAGCTGCCCAGGGACCACACATTGAGCTGGGGCTGGGGAGTGCTGGGGTGCATCAGCATATCCCTGGGACAGAAAATGCCACCGCTGCCACATCCTGGGGACCTTGACACTGAGCATGCCAGCAGGGGTGCTGATGCTGAGTGTGGCATCTCCTAATTAAAAGCTGTGGTGGTGGAACCAGTGCAGAAGAGCTTTCTCCTTCAACATCCCTCCTTTGGCTGCTGCTTCCTGATGCATGTCCCCATTGCTTCCATGGGGTGGGTGCAGTTTTGTGCAGAGCTGTGCTCCAGGCCAGCCCTGTCCTCAGAGGGGCTCTACCTCTGCCCAATATCCTTCTATCCACTACGACTTGCTTCTTTCTAAAGCCACAGGTCCCATTCCTGGCCAGCCTCCATTCTCAGCTGGTATGTAACCACCTTTGGTAAAGGTAGACCTCTCCCATAGGAGAGCAATTTTTTGGTCTGTTAGCACACCAGAAAGATAAAGACATCATTGCTTTGACACACAAACATGGGGCTGAATTTTTATTTGAATGGCCCAGGAATTTGCTCTGGCCTGGGGTTGCAGGCGACTGGCCAGGACATCCCCATGCAGCACAGGAGCAGGGACACCCTCATATCCCATCTTCAGAGCATGGGGCTGGACTGCTGCGGGTGGCACCGGCATATGGAAAGAGTTTGCACTTCAGTGGTCTTTTCTTATGAAATTTATCTCCTCTCACCAATGTCTACAGCAAAGTGCCTTTGTCCTCATTTTGTCTTTTGTTCCTCCCACCTGCAGGAGGACACCTGGAGTTGTGACACCCTTTGCTAAGGGCGAAGAGCTCCTTCCTCATAGCCCCAGGACGTCTGATCCTTTAGGAAAAGCCTCTCCCAGGCCTGATCCTTGGATTTAGTTGTACATAATCTCAACAAACACTGAGAGTATAGGCGCACAACTGAAAAAAACAGGGTATGCTACTGAGTGTCCTGTGTGAAAAGGCTTCTCTGCACAAAAGCATCACTCTCACAGTGACACTGTGTCCTCATCTGAGCTGGGCCAGGTTCTTAATTTGTACAGGTTAATCAAGCTGGGAGATATCCAAAGATTTTTCAGCTGCTTTGATGACTCCCCTCCAGGACAGGTGGTTTCTGAAGTTCTGTTGCTTTGGTCTGTCCATCTTGAATGACTCTGGATCCAAATGCTGAAGTTCTGAGATGCAATCCTTGGTTATAGATCTTTTAGTTCTGGGGAGCCTTTTCCTGCTCTGGGACACCTCAGCCATATAACGCAGAGCAGCTTCATGTGCAACCAGTGCAGGGCCCACACAGCAGAGATGGCCCTGTGCTTTTCTGACCAGACTAGCAGAGCTGCTGCTAGTTCTCCTCCCCCTGCACAGGCCAGTGTTTAAAGAAACCATCCAGGACTATTCACGCCTAAGAATAAGCTGTGGCATTTGAGCGATTTCAATTGGCCCGCATCTGCCATATGAAGCAGGCTGTGCTCTTTGCTCGGCGAACCTTCTTTAGGTTGAGTCTTTCAAGGACAGACTGCACCTCTGCTGCTGAGAAAGTGTTTGGCTGAGAGACAACCGCTTTCTCTTTGCAACGCAGCAAGCACATCTGCCGTGCCGGGGCCTTTCTCTCCTGTGCCTGCACCCGGGCACTGAAACAACTGGGTTTTAGTAAGAAAACCTCCAGAACTGAAACCTAGGACATGAAGAAGATCAGTCTTAAGGACTGCAAAGATCTTGGGGAGGAAATTAAACAAGAGGAGATGAGTTGACGAATGACCTGATCATAGTCTATTAATATTTACAGGAGGAGCCCATGTCTGTTAATGAGCAGCTTCTAGATCCATGTCTTTAAAGAACAGATATCATTCCAGACTAAGAGGTAGTCACAAGAGAATTCAGATGTTTATTAAAAAGCACCTTACAACCCTACTGGTAGATGATCCCCTGCAGGACCTCCAGCCCTGAGATCAGCTGGCACAAGGGGACCGTACTACTGTAGGAGTGGTTCACGGTGTGAGCTGGCTCCCAGACCTGGGGAGGTCATCAGGGCTGGACATGTGTCAGGAACCTCCAACCACCTCAGCATCCTAGGAAAAGTCCTACTGGTGCCTGGCCCCCAGAGCTGGTGCAGGTTGCCCTTCCCCAGGGGCCCAACCCAAGTGCTGGGACTGCAGCTTTGCTGGGGCGTTTGCTGGAAGTCGCAACGTGAAGCAAAAGTACGGCAGTTCTTGTAGCCTTCCCTTTTTCTTGTAATGCTGCATGAACTTTTTACATTGACTCAGTCCCAAGGAAGATGTTTTCTAAATTAAAAAAACTCCATGACTTCCTAAAGGATGTTAATAAAAAGAAAAAATGTGCCCACTGTGACGAAAGATCACTGTCAAGGACACATGGAATATAGTAAAACTGTTTAGTGGCATGTGAGCTCATTTCCAAGAAATCTTAGCATGAAGCAGCTACTTCAGTGTGTACCAGCCAGGCTTTTATTTTTTTCCGTAGAGTTTTGAGTAACACATGAGTAACGGGTCTAGCCGTGCTGATAAGCACGCAGAAGGCTCGTTGCTGATGCCTTGCACTGGTGTAATTGACTTTTATGGAGTTACTCCTGATTTGCACTCATTAGGAGACCCTGCAACATGACTGCAGGTTGGCAAGTTATCACACAATACCTCAGCAGCAACAAATGCCCAAGCATGATCTGAGCCTCTGGCAGCAGATGTTGGGTTTAACATCATTTAGCTTGCAGTGAGAGAGGGTACAGCTACACTGAATTGCCTCATATCTCCCGAAGGCTGAAGTGTTGTTTCAGACAGCCATCACAACTCCTATTACACGTAGGAGTGAACATGTCTGATCCTCTGCCACGTAGGATATGCCTCCCATTCCTTGGATGTTCTCCATGCCCTTGTCATTGCCACTTGCTAGTTTAGGATATTGTCTCCACTCATTTCCAACAATGCTAGCTCCAGCCAAGCTACATGTCCTGCCACAGACACACCATGTGCTGGAGTTCTATACTGGCCAGTGCTCACCACAGTGTCATGTCCATTTAGAATAATAGAATCACTGAATCATTTAGGTTGTAAGAGAACTTTAAGATCAAGTCCAGCTGCAAACCTAACACTGCTAAGTCCACCACAAAACCATGTCCCTAAGCACCACATCTACATGTCTTTCAAATACCTCCAGGGATGGTGATTCAATCACTTCCCTGGGCAGCCTCTTCCAGTAATTAGTAACCCTCTTGGTGAAGATATTTTTTCCTAATATCCAACCTAAACCTCCCCTGGCACAATCTGAGGCTGTTTCCTCTTGTCATGTCTCTTGTTACCTGGGAGAAGAGACTGACATCCACCTCCCAGCAACCTGCTTTTATATAGCTGTAGAAAGTGATAAGGTATCCCCTGAGCCTCCCTTTCTGCAGGCTAAACAACTGCAATTCTCTAAGCCACTCTTCATAAGACATGTTCTCCAGATGCCTCATCAGCTTTGTTGCCCTTCTTTGAAGCTACTTCAGCACCTCAATGTCTTTCATGAAGTGAGGGGCCCAAAACTGTACACAATACTCAAGGTGTGGCCTCACCACTGCCCAGTCCAGGGGACAATCACTTCCCTAGTCCTCCTGGCTGCACTATTTCTAACACAAGCCAGGATGCTGTTGGCCTTCTTGGCCACCTGGGCACAATGCTGGCTCATGTTCAGACAGGTGAATACGTCAGGCCTCAACCCATCAATCTAGCCTGACCCAATCCCCCTGTAGAGCCTCCCTACCTTCAAGCAGATCGACACACACAACTTGGTTTCATCTGCAGACTTACTGAGGGCGCCATTAATTCCCTCATCCAGATCATTGATAAAGATATCAAGGAGAAATGGTGCCAGTACTGAACCCTGGAGAACACCACTTTTGACAGGCTGCCAACTGGATTTAACTCCATTCACCACCACTCTCTGGGCCCAGCCATCCAACCAGTGTTTTACCCAGCAGAGCATGTGCCCATCCAAGCCATGAGCAGCTGATTTCTCCAGGACAATACTGTGGCAAACAGTGTCAAAGCTTTACTAAAGTCTAGGTAGACAACACCCACAGCATTTCCCACATCCACAAAGTGGGCTACCTTGTCACAGAAGGAGATCGGGTTCGTTAAGCAGGACCTGTCTTTCATGAACCCATGCTGACCGGGCCTGATTGCCTTGTTGTTCTCTATGGATGGCACTCAGCATAATCTGCTCCACAATTTTCCCTGGCACTGAGGTCAGACTTATAGATCTGTAGTTCCCCAGATCCTCCTTCCAACCCTTCTTGTAGGTGGGCATCACATTTGCTAACTTCCAGTTGACCATAACCTCCCTGGTTAGCCAGAACTGCTGATAAACGATGGAAAATGGCTTGGTGAGCACTTCCGCCATCTCCTTCAGTACCCTTGGGTGGATCCCATTCGGCCCTTTAGACTTGTGTGTGTCCAAGTGGTGCAACAGCTCACTGACCATTTCCTCTTGGATTATGGGGGCTTCATTCTGCGCGCCATCCCTGTCTTCCAGCTCAGGAGTCTGGGACCTTAGAGAACAACTGGTCTTACTGTTAAAGATTGAGGTAAAGAAGACATTCAGTACCTCAGACTTTTTCCCACCCTTGATCACTATATTTCCACCAACAGAGATTCTCCTTAGTCCTCCTTTTGTTGTTGAGGTATTTATAAGAACTTAAAAAATTTCTTTTATAGCAGTAGCCAGTTTAAGTTCTAGCTGGGCTTTGGCCTTTAATGGCTTTGTTAGTAAATCCGTGTCTGCTGAGGATGGCTGGTCTCCAACCATTGCAGCTGGAAAGAACTAGTTGTCATGTGGAGTGACATGTGGGATTGCTGTGCACCTTTTGGAGGTGCACCATTTGGTGGCACTGCCTCCTCAGAGATCTCCACCACCAGAAGCTTCATCCCGCCTCAGTTGTGAGTAAGGAAAGAGATGTCCCTGCGGAAACCCAGGGAACCCTGCAGTAGCAAATGACAGTTTCAGGACATGAGACCAAAACCACAGCTGGACAGAAGGAAAGTGCTTGCACTTGCCTCTTTGAAGTCAGTGAGAAATCAATGTGGTGGTGGGCTCTGCTACCCCATGGGCTTAGCCTATGACCAAGACTTTGTAAAACTTCCTTCTCATTAACTGACCCAGCCCCTAAAGATCTCCACCCAGGGTCTCACCATGCATGTTGGGGTTGTAGACTGCAAAAGTGCGCAGGAACTTTCCACATCAGGCAAGCTGTAACCTAGAGTAAAGGTGTATTTAGTGCTTTCCTTCACCTAGGTCAGGCAGTGGGTGCTGCAAGCTCGGACGCAAAGAGGAAATGGGAGAAGCAGGAAGTATGGTGTTGAGGGAGTTGGTTGAGCTCTTTGCATGTAAGGGAATGGTTGGTAGGGAAAGAGAAACATTGAACTTTTGAATATTCCTGGTAATTCATAGTTCAAAACCTCCAACAAAATAAAACATTTTAAAATACTGTATTTTTCATGAAGATTTTATACATGACATTTTCTACAACAGTCCCAAGTGTTTAATAAATCGTATTTATGTCTCCTTTAATCTGCCCTTTTGTTCATGAACTAGTTAAGAGAGATCAGAGAGAAAGATTGAAAGAGCATTTTTGGCAAATGGAAGCTTTCAGTGTGTCTCATTTAATAGAAGTAATAAGTACACAAAATCCAAGGATCTATAAAGGGTTTTGTACAGGGAGGTTAATTTGCATCTCTATTGGATATCTTTCCCTAATTATCTTTTTGTTGTTGTTCTTACTTCCTCTACTGTGTGGATGAGCATCAAGGCATTTCCTCTGCCAAGTGGGGAATGGTTGACACAGTTCACTGCAGAGCTGGGATCTTTGAGCACAGACCAGTCATCAAGAGTGCTGTAAGCTCCATGTCACACCAGAAGTGAATCATTAGAGAGAGACACCCACAGGGACTTCAAGTTCTTTTTCCTTGTCTTCACACTCACAATGTCTTATAGCCCATGGGATCGCCTGAGCAGAGGCGTGCCAGATGTTATTTATAAATCCATGGATGGAGTCAAAACACATAAGGTTGTAGTCACAATAATCTTCTTCCTGGTTTCTGAGGCACACTTTACCTCTAAAGTGTTTTCAGGTATTGAAGCCTGCTCTGTGCCAGCAAGGCCAGGCCAGAAAAAAACCTCTCTTACATGCAGTCTCTTCAGGGATGAGGCTGTTTTACCACATCATTTAAGGATTGGCACATTTTCCTATAAAACAGGAGGAGTAAGTGCCTGAAACCTGGAGAAAAGCAAACCACTCCATATCTTCAAGGACAAGAAGGAGGACCCAAGGAACTACAGGCTTGAGCCTCAACTTCATCTTTGGAAACCATTTCCATGTACATGAATTACAAGAAAGTCACCAGAAGTAGTTAATGTGGTTAATGGGAAGTCCAGCTTCCTTGGAACATGCTTGATCAACTTCACAGACTTGTATAATGAAACGCCTGGCTTGATAGATGAGTGAAGAGGACTGGATAGTGTCTACCTGGACTTCTGTGAGGATTTTGACACAGTCTCACATTAGATCCTCATAGACAAGTGGTTCCTGCATGGGTTACTTGAGCAGACAGTGAGATGGATTAAAAACTTGCTGAGGGTGGTGATCAGTGGCACAAAGCAGAGTTGGAGGCCAGTGACTAGCAGTGTACCCCAGGGGTCTGTACTGGGTCCAGTCCCATTAGACATCTTTGTTAATGATCTGGGTGAGGGGGAACAGTGTACCCTCAGCAAGTTTGAAGATGACACAAAACTGTGAGGAGAAGCTGATACACCAGAGGGTTGTGCTGCCGTACAGAGAAATGGGCCAACAGGAACCTTTTGAAGTTCAACAAGGCAAAGTGCAAAGTCCTGCACCTAGGGAGGAGCAACAATTGTGCAGCAATACAGGCTGGGGGCCACTCCTCTGGGAAGCAGCTTGGCAGAAAAGGATCTGAGGGTTCTGGTGGACACCGAGTTGAACATGAGCCAGCAATATGTGCTTGTGGCAGAGCAGGCTAATGGTAACCTGGGCTGCATTAGACAAAGTATTGCCAGCAGGTCAAGGGAAGTGATCCTTCCCTCTGCTCAATACTTGTAAGGTCACAACCTGAGTGCTGGGTCCAGTTTCGGGCTTCCCAGTAGAAGAGAGATGTGGACATACTTGAGAGAGTCCAATGAAGGGTGATGAAGATGATTAAGCATCTGGAGCATCTTTCCTATGAGGAAAGGCTGAGAAAGCTGGGACTGTTCAGTGTGGAGAATCATAGAATGCTTTGGATTGGAAGTGACATTTGAAGGTTGCCTAATCCTTAGAAGAGAAAACTCAGGGGGAGTCTTATCAATGTATATAAATACCTGAAGGAGGGGTGCAAAGAAGTCAGAGCCAGGCTCTTCTCAGTGGTGCCCATTGACAGAACAAGAGGCAATGGGCACAATCTGAAACATGGACGGCTCCCTCTGAACATTAGGAAACACTTTTTCACTGTGAGGGTGACCAAGCACTAGCACAGATTACCCAGGGAGTTTATAGTTTCTCCATCCTTGGAGATACTCAAAAGTTGTCTGGACACAGTCCTGGGCAACCAGCTTTAAGAGACCCTGGTTGAGCAGGAGGCTTGGACCAGACGGCTGTTGGAGTTCCGTTCCTACCTCAACCATTCTGTGGTTCTGTGATGGCCCACAATAGCAAGAAAGTCACATCTTGAGGTATTTTAGTGGTCAACCTGGGTGTTGACCTAGCTTCAGAGTTGGAAGAAGAGAGGTAAATTCCCATAAAACTCAATACCTACCAGCCCCCCAGGGACAGCTCTCCCTTGATTTTGCAGCCCAGCTCACTGGCTTCACCCACTTCTGTGTGTTGGGGAGGTTTCCCTTGCTTGCTACCTGCCTTGCAGCAGCTATGACAACATCCTGCCAGTCTCCACAGAGCATGTCTGTGGAAGTCAAAGAGGACTGAGGGCAGGATGGGAGCTGGGGTTTATACATCATTTTGGCCACTGTGGCTCCCCACCGCTTGTGTTACCTGTACCTTCATTCCAGGCGGAGAGGCTGCCTTGCGTCACAAGCCTCTTCACTTAAGCGACCATGTTTTGCCTGCCACCTTGCACTCAAATCCCATGTTGTTTATCAGTGTACTTCTTTTCTCCGGAGGAAGATGAGCAATCCAATGAGCACTGAGTTTCAGCTTGTAAGAAAGCTAGCTCTCCCACTAACAGATGAAGATTAACACAGATCCTTTCCTTTTCTCAAGACTTTATACTTGGCTGGCCTGACTCCCTGCATGGGTGCAGCCTGCATGTCTGAACAAGGAGCAACAGATTTTTAGGTATCTTTAGCTCCTGCTATGCTGAGATCTCCTTTGTTTTCTGCTGCATGGTGGTGATTGATAGATCTTGCACCCATGCCAGTGCCTGAAGCTCAAAAGCTGAGGATACTGTGCAGGCTGGAGCTGGTGAGCTTCAGGGACACCAATGAGCTGCTCTTTAGCACCATCCAGTCGTCTTAATTAGGAGAAGGGGGAAGCACAAAAATGGACTTTTTCTGGAATACTGAAACAAACAGTTCAAATGTTGGCTGTTTCTCAGCAGCAGAGGCTACTGCAGTTTGAACAAACTCACAAACCCCTCCTCGTTCCTAATATTATGCCCATATCACATGGGGACCAGGCCAGACTCAGGCATGAGCTAGAGGTGACATTTGGTGCTGTCTAAATGGGGAAAGCCTGAACCCAGGCCACCTGGGAGCACTGGTGTGCTCATCCCCACCTGCAACTGGGATGCAGTGGCTGTGCTGCTCTCACCCAGGCTGCCACCTGCCTTCTTACTTGTTCTTGCACCAACATGATGCAGTCACGGTTGGGCAGATAAAACGGCCATGAGATACTCCCTGGGGGACACGCGTGGGCAGCTGGGGTTTATAGGCCACCTTTTGCTAGGTTTCCTTTATAAACCATAGAATGATCTTATTTCCACTTTGACTATCCAAAACTGGGAGGACAAATCCCGCTACCTGATGTGACTCCTTCAGCTGTTGTGGGTGTATAGTCAAGAAGAGGAAAGGAGGACCATAGTATCATGGAATCACAGTATTTTTCAGGTTGGAGGGGACCTTTAAAAGTCATCTAGTCCAAGCTCAGCAGTGAGCAGGGACATCTTCCATTAGATCAGCTTACTCAGAGCCCTGTCCAACCTGGCCTTGAATGTTTCCAGGACTGGGGCATCTACCACCTCTCTGGGCAACCTGTGCCAGTATCTCACCACCCTCCTTGTAAAGAATGTCTTCCTTATATCTAGTCTGAATCCACCTTCTTTTAATTTAAAACCATTCTGGCCCTGCCAGAAAAACTGTCCCAGTCTTTCTTATAAGCCTCCTTTAAGTACTGAAAGGCCTCAATAAGGTGTCCCTAGATTCTTCTCTTCTTCAAGGTAAACAGCCTTTTCTCACAGGAGAGGTGTTCCTTCCTTCTGATGATTTCTGTAGTCCTCCTCTGGACCCTCTCCAACAGGTCCATGTCTTTCTTGTGCTGAGGGCTCCAGAGCTGGACACAGTACTCCAGGTGAGGTCTCACCAGAGCAGAGTAGAGGGGCAGAATCATTTCTCTTGACCTGTTGGCCACACTGCTTTTGATGTAGCCCAGGATACAGTTGGTCGCCTGGGATGCGAGCACCCACTGCCAGCTCATGTCCAGCTTTTAATCCACCAGTACCCACCCCCATGTCCTCTGTAAGGCTGCTCTCAAAGCCTTCATCCCACTGATATCAGGGGTTGTCCTGATCCAGGTGCAGGACTTTGTGCCTGGCCTTGTTGAACCTCATAAGGTTCACATGGGCCCACTTCTCAAGCTTCTCCAGGTCCCTCCGGATGGCATCCTCTCCCTCTGGCATGTCGTCTATACCACACAGCTTGGTGTCATCTGCAAACTTGCTAAAGGTGCACTTGATCCCACTGTCTATGTCATTGATGAAGACATCAAACAGTACTCATACCAGTATGGACTCCTGAGGGACACTACTTGTCACCAGTCTCATTCTGGACTTTGAGTCATTGACAACTACTCTCTGAATGTGGCCATCCAGCTAATTCTTTATCCACAGAGTTGTCTATCCATCAAATCCATATCTCTGCAATTTAGAGAAAAGGATGTTGTGGGGAATTGTGTCAAAGGCCTTACAGAAGTCCAGATAGATGACATCAGTAGCTCTTTCCTGGTCCACTGTTGTAGTGACTCCATCATAGAAGGCCCCTAGGTTGGTCAAGCAGGACTTGCCCTTGCTAAAGCCATGCTGGCTGTCTTGAATCACCTTTCTGTCCTCCATGTGCCTTTGCATAGCTTCTAGGAGGATCTGTTCCGTGATCTTCCTAGACACAGAGGAGAGGCTGACAGGTCAGTAGTTCTGAAGGTCCTTCTTTCTACCCTTTTTAAAAATAGATGTAATGTTTCCCTTTTTCCAGTCTCCTTGACTGCCATGACTTTTCAAATATCATGGAGAGTGTCTTGGCAATTACATCAGCCAATTCCCTCAGGACTCTGGGATGTATCTCGACAGGTCCCGTAGACCCATGTTTGTTCAGGTTCCTCAAGTGGTCATGATCGAGGGAAAGAGCTGTGATCAGTGTGAGCATTGTGTCTCTTGAATTAGAGTTCTCCACCATCCTTCCAGGTATGCTTTCCTCCACCTGTGCCTGCTGCTTCTCCCTCCAGGCCTTTTGAGGAGAAGCTCTGGTGGAGACAGGTGTTGATCAGCAGGGACAGGAGCAGTTGTGATCCTCCTGAAGATGCCAGTGGAGTCAAACTGGAATGGCAACACAGGTTTTACCCTTCTCTTTGAGCCATCTGTACCCCTGAGGACAGCCTCCACTTATCCAAGCTGGTTGTTGAGTGGCATAGTGCAAAGGCATCCCTCCCTCACTGCAGTGGGGTGCCCTTCAGATCATGATATCCCCTTATGGGAAAGCTGAAATCCTGATCACCAGGAGGGCAACAGAGATGAAGAAACTCTTATTCTCATGTGTGTACCCTACGAAAAGAAGGCAGCCCTTGCTCCACTTGCTCTGGCAATGAAGAATTGGAGGTGGGTTGGGGAAAGATGCAGAAATTGAAAGAAGAGCAAGAGGCTCTCTCTCTTCTGTCAAGGCTGCTGTCACTCAGAGCATCAGCAAGGACCTCTGTTGACCATCAGGCCAGGGGAGCAGCTGTGAGGACACAGCCCTTGCAAGACTCCTGACGTTGTTACTGGTGCTGGCCTTTTGCCTGCTACTTTCCTCTTCCATCCCTGGAGAGAGGAGGCCAGTGGAAAAATATTTGCAACATATTTAGCATCTATCCATGCAAAATTTGTGTGTCTAAGACGGTTTTCCATCTCTGCAGGGTCCCAGAGTGATGTCAGCAGCAGTTTGCCACAGCTTTTGCTGTTGCTCGTTTTTTTCTGTTTCCCTCTTCACACATTTTTGCTTCTGCTCCTCCCTTCCTTTCAGCTTTTCCACTTGATCTTGAAGCCAGCAACCCTGCAATAAGGGGGAAAGTTTGATTCAGCAGGCTACTGGAGAGATCCCAGACCAAAAAGATGTCAAAGATGTCTCAGTGATCTCTCCATCACTACCACCACCTTGACAGCCAGTCTGACTGGGGCATCACTACTGGTGGAGGCTGCAGAGCAGGAGTGCTGGCGCCTTCCTCCCCCTCTGCAACATAATGCCTGGCTCGAGGAATTGCCAAGGCCAGGGAGGGAGCTGGACTTCCCCAGCATTTGCAGAGCTGTGCAGAGCCGGGCCCAGGATCTGAAGGAGCAGTCTGATCACTCAGAACTTGTGATAGCTCTTCACATTGTGTTGTAGATATGTGTCACACTGTGGCATCACTCATCTGAAGATACCATGCAGCAGACCTGTAGCAGGGATACATCTGCAGTCACCCTGGTGCCTTGTAGCCTGAGGGGCTCAGCAAAGCTTCAATCCCCCTTTCCTCTGCTCCATCTCTCCTGCTTCTCTGCAGAGTTGAGCCAAGTCCCTTTCCTACCTGAAAGCAAGTAAGAGCTTGCTTTGCAACCAACTCGAAATGCAGTGACAGAAATAACCCTTCTCTAATCCTTCACCTCTAAAAGGGACCAAATCTCCTCTTTTCAGCAGAGACACTGCAGTCTGACTGCTGCTGCCTTGCCTAACCCTCTATTTCAACATGCTTTATGCCCTGTTTTGATTCCTTTTCCCCTTTAATTCCCAGAAGCTTCTGCTATTGCCATGACTTTTCAGATATGCCCACCTGCCTTCAAATGGGCCTCATTTCCACTTCCTGAATTTTCAGAAGGGACCTGTTAAGCCAAGCTTTTATTAACATCACACAGTAATGGAACTAAGAGACCATTTTGTGCTCAGCACACCAACATCAGACCTTCTGGGTTCAAGAGGGCAACGAACAATTGACACTCATATGCTCAGAGAGAAGCAGTCCTGACACACTGGGTGCTAAAAATAAGTAACCAGGCGTAGCTGGTTATGGGAGCACTGTCAGGCTCTCTGCAATAATCCACAGGGACAAATGAGAACCTCCAGAGCATAATTCAACCTCATTAAGGTTTTTAATTTTCTGTTTGTCTCCATTTTCTCAATCTCATCTTATCTACCTTTCTAAACCTTCCTGCAGAATTTAATTTTTTTTTCAAGGTGGCATCTAAGGTAAAACATCCATGAAAATTAGATTACTTCTGGATCGTTAGATCCCTTCCCAATTTCTGAGCAAACACTGCCAAGCATTTTCAGAAGAACAAACACCCAAAGAACAAACCACTATTATCCTTCCTGTTGCAGACTCGTAGTCTCTCGAGATGCAAGCAAACTGCTGGCATTATTCTATACCAATTAAATAACATCATTTCACAGATAATTTACACTAAGGGAAAGCGCATCAACAGGTGTTTTAATACCTGGGAATATAATTTCCAGTTTGGGAAGTGGCACAAGCAAAATGCCATTAATGCAGCTAAAATGCAGTTTACACTGAGTTCTGGGCTTAAGCTAATGGATTAATTGAATTTGGGCACCATACTACTTTCCCAGGTACCATGCTATACCCAGGCTGTTGACACTGCTCCATGCCTGCTCGCATCCAAGTCCTCAGCAACTACTCTCTGGGCACTCCTGGCACAAACCAAGTGCTCATCTCCTGCTCAGGCTCTGCCTTCGCTCTTTGCACTGCAGCGCTGGGCAGGAGCAGGTATTGCTGTCAGCAGGGTTTTAGCATAGCACAACCTCTGGGTTCAGGAACATACTAGTGAAGTTGCTGCTCATCTTCTGTATGACAGCAGTCAAAGCATTCACCTGGGCAAAAATCCTATTTTCTTGACTTCCTTTTCATCCTCCTTCCTAAAACCTGTACCCACAGCTCCTGTATGCAGGAACATTTTAACCCACTACAGTATGAGGATATTTCAGTTGATAAACATCCCCATGACTCCCACAGGGGCTCTAAGGCTGATGGATGGTCAGCCTTGACCAATGGTGGACGTCTTCAACCCCCTGAGTTTGGAGAGAGGTGAGAAAACACCTGCCCTGGCAGGGCTATGGGGTTAAGAGCCTTCCCTTGTCGCCTACGTGGGTTGTGCTGTCCTTCTGTAGTCCTCTGGGACAAGGATGGGGTGGCCAACAGCAGAGAAGTCTCTCCTGATAAGGCAGTTTGCAGCATATCCTCAGTTATCACGAGTTGAAATGAAATGTCTTCTAAAAGGGCACAGCCTTGCCCACTTAATGAATTACTGCATGGGAATGTGCTTCAGGCAGCTTCACATAACGTACCACAGGCAGTTTCATATAGCATCAAATCTAAATTGGTGACCAAAATCCCACTGTCAGAGTCCGCAAAGAGCCAACTGCCACATCCCTATGCACAGAGTCGTTGTGGTATCACCTTTCAATGTCCCAGGGGACATGCAAGCACTGGCCACGGATAGAAAGTCTCGGGACACAAGGTCACATAAATCTGAGTGGCGCAAAGAAAGCCCGTCAGCTGAGCCAGACTGCCCCAGCAAACCTACAGTTCCTGGCATTTACTATTCTTGGACAAAGCTGCCCTAAATGCTCCATTTAAACTGTGGCTTTGAAAGGACCCTATTTGAATCCAGATGGATACTGCCGAAGCCAACACAAGTGACACAAAGGCACACGGGTCCCTGGCATTTTCCCATGCAACGCTCCAGTTAACCCCACAGAATATGCAAAACCCGGTGTCCCATTTACCAGAAATGGTCTGGAAGGGCTGAATCTCCCAGGACTATTTGTGGAAAAGGCCTCTCAACTCAAGGTGTCCTCCTAAAACACAGCACACAGAAATCTTTTTGTCCCTAAAATGAGGTGCACCAACCACAGTGCTAAAGAACGCAGCTGACAGAGTTACCTCTCACTCTGCTGAACTGCCAGTGAACACAGACCTTTTACTTTCTGGACCCGGGGAGGCACAGGAGGAAGGTGTGACACCTCTTGTGCTGAGGTGGGCCCCCGTGTGCCCCCTTGCTCAGAGAGTACATGCAGGAAGCAGAGCTTGTGGTGCTGAGAAGCTGCTGCATTAGCCCTTGGTGAGGGGAGTGGACTGGATCCCACAACAGCAACATGGTTCCTGCCTCGAGGTTTGCAGAACAATAGTCCTTTCAATTAGTGATTAAACTGGTATCTTTGCAAACTCCGGTAATTTCTGGTTTGCAATTGGCATGGATAACAGTTTGTTGTCCTTTTTCTTATAAGCTGGTTTTAGAATGTTTTCATCTTACTGAGCTCTTTTTAATGAAATACTTCGTTCTTATTGAACTGATGACCCATCTTGTCTGGAAGCAGTTTGATTTCTGTTCAGTTATTAATATGCCTAACTAAGTATTGCAAACAAAGGGAAGATGGGTAAAGGCGCTTTCAAATTGGTGAACTGATTGTGGTCTCCTTCCATCCTCAATCTTCAGCTGTTGGAGCACAGAAACTAATCTTCCCTGTGAAATTGAAACACAAGAATCTAATGTTGTTTATAAGATTGTTATCCTCAAAAAATGAGGAGGTGATGACCGAAGTCAGAGGAAGCACAGGCTCTCCCTCGTATCCCAGCAGGACATAACCCAGACATGAGGAGGAGGAAAGGATCACCACTGAACTTTAAAGCTTAAAAATAACTAAGTCAGAGAAAGGCCTCGAAATCTTTTGGCCCATAAAGAGCTCAAGCCTTATAGTAAGAGAGAACAAAATGAAAGGGCAATAGGTACTGGACAAACTCTGCTGAGCATGGTTGGAGCAGAGAGGCAGGAGTATCCCTGCCGCCAGATCTGGGAGAAGTGGGGATTTCCAGCCTCCCCAAGGAGGCTGTGCTGGCAGGGACAGGGACACAAGGATGGCGGGGGCACAAGAGCACTGGACTGTGTCCTGTGCAGGCTCTGCCTTCTCATTTTGCACCGCTGTGCTGGGCAGGAGCAAGTCCCTGTGACATCCCAGAGGCTGATGTCAGGGAGTGCCACATACTCACGTATCTGCAGTGGTAGCTGGTGCCTCAGCAGCCAGCTGACCTTCAAAGTAGTGCAGAGGGGAAGAAAGATGCAGGTGCTCTCTGGCTTTCATGCTGGCCCTTCAGCTGTAGGCTCAGGAGGGGCTAATCCAGCATGTACTTGGTCTTCTGTTCAGTTAAAGAGCAGGCTGTGAAGACTAGATCCAGGGCTCTGCGCTGTAGAAGTAAATCAAATGAAGGTAAAGACATTGCTGAGACTCAAAAGATGGGCCTGGGCTGAAGTAGACACTTTTTATTTAATGAAAATGGGAAGAAAAGGAAGATGAGCTTTTAATGTGGTTGGTAACATGATTTGCTGGAAGGCTCTTGTCTGCGAGACAGCTGTTTCCGAGGAGTGGAGGTGTGCAGAAAGGCTTTCAGGGCCATTCACTGCAATGCTGTAGACCTCACAGACCTAGAAGGAAATGTGTGCACAGGAAGCCCATAGCTGTTGAGTACTAAAGGTAAATGCGCAGGAGAAAACGAATGAAGGGCTTTTCACAAGATGAGCAACCTCAGGAAGTAGGCTGGGATGACAAGCGTCCCTCCAGCTGGGAAGTGCCAGGTGCTGGCACCAAAACCCACTGATGCCTCTGGTCTCTGAGCAATGCCTGAACCCTCACCAGCAAAAATCTCAGTACCTATGTGTCCTGGTAATACATACCCACTGCTCCTCAGAAGCCCTTTTTAAAAACACTTAAGCTCCTTAGCCAGGAAAACATCTGGGTAAGAAGTCACGTTTCTGAGCAGCCCAGTTTGATATGTGTTCTGTCCCCCAGGCTGCTGGCACCATGGGATGTCTCTAATGCCTCCATGTGGGAAGGAGTAGTGTACACGGACCCAGAGTAGGCAGCAGCCAGGACACCAATGTCTCTGTAGAAGATTGCTTCAGTGTTTTCAAAGCCATTAAGTTTGGGCTGAACTCTGCCAGTACCAAACTTCGATGGCACCAGAACTGCATCCTGCTGATGATGCCAATCAACATGTAAATGGTTTTTCTGTACCTTGAAAAGTGCAAAATAATGTATGAATACAAAGTCTTGTTATTAAAACCAGTCTGGCCCACATTTCTCCCACATAGCCAACTTTTTTTCCCCAAAGTATTTAGACCTCATCTTGCTATTACCACAAAACAGGAAAGTATAACTGTGGTTAGAATAAGCTTCCCTGGTTCACTTGCAGCCGTCGTGGCTGTAGTCTTCCTGTAATATAAAACATGATTTAAATTAGTGAGAAGAAGATGTAAACACGAATTTGATTTTCTTCTGAAAGGCCATGTGCATTCCAAGCAACATTTAAGAGCACTTGCAATGCTAGCTTTTAAAAGAAACTTTATCGCACTGAGATTAAAGGATCAGCATTTAAAAAGAGTGCCTAGACAAGCCTGAAAATTTACAAAAAAGGAAGAAACATGTTGGAAGGAGAAGAAAAGATCCATTGTGAACATGGCAACATCTGTTTCTAAAAATTGTAGAAGGGAGTGATGTTCTCCACAACCTGATAAGATGCTTCTTCCTTTATCCATTATGATTTGAAAAACAGAAACCATCCAAAATGAATTTCATCTGGCTGGATTAAATAGGCTCCACAGGAAGTTCTGTTTTCGGTCGCTTAACGTCAGGGATTACACAGCATGCATGTTCCCAGCAGATCCTTTTGCATAAGCCTTGATTATCTTACAACATGAAAGCCTGCTCTCCCCAGCAGCTGCTCTGCCCAAGGGTTAGAGTGCACTTATAAAAATGCATAATAATAAGCAATTACAGCATCATGATATAGAATTCTTGATAGTTGAGTCTGTAGTTTATTGATGGGATCAGGTTAGAGGTTTACAGCCTGCCTAGGTGAAGGAGGTTTTTTTGCTAACGAAACTCCAGGTAAATCCCGCAAGTTCCTCAGGAAGCCCTCAGGCAAATTTGACTCTGCTCCTGGCACTGCTCCTCTCCCTCTGGGCCCTGTTCAGCAAAGTACGTAAGTACATAAATATATATACCTAAAGCTAAGCAGGTAAGTGGTGATAGCTCTGAAAATGAATGGCATTTGTTGTGGTTTTCTGAGGTATCAGTCTTGCTCGTGCCTGTGATACACGGTGTCCTGTGAGTGTAGGTGCTGAGCTCTGAAGAAGTGTGAGAGGCACAGGAGCTCTTCAACAGTGCAGCCAGGGAGTTCACACCAAAAGAACTTCACCAGGGCAAGCCTGTGAACCTGGAGGGTTAGGAACATGCTACTGATACCTCTCCTGCTACCAGATCTCTTCTGCTGACATCTGAGTGATGGAGAAGAAAGCCTCCATTGAGTATGAAGAAAACTTTCAAACAAGAGAGGAGAACATCATCCAGGTGCATCTTCCCATAGTGTACATGTTGGTGACCTTGCATGCATGCACATACCATCAAACACAGGTGACAGTAACAGCACTTAGCTCCTCTCAGACAGCTTCAGGGCAAGAACAAGCATATCTAGACCATCCCTGGTGATGACTTGTCTAACATCATCTTTAAGATCACCAGTGGAAGAGGTTCAGGAACCCCCCAGGCTATCTCATCCAAATGTTGTTTGTAGCTGCTTCAATCAAATATATTTTGCCTAGTGCTACCAGACAGACAGAAAAAGCTGCTTACTGTCCTCTCTACCACACAGAGACACTGCTGCCCACTCCTCTCCCCTCAGTCCTCTATTTTCCAGAGTAACTTGTCTGCCATTTGTCTTGACTCAGATTTGCTAAACCTCTGTCACAGCTGCCTGTCCTGGACAGTAGCCAACCTTTCTTAAACTGGATGTAGCACACAAGTCCAAGAGCAGAGCGAAATCATGGCCTGTGATATTCTTACCAATACAACTGAGAGTACATTTTCCCTTTTATTTAACATTTCATCTTCTATCTAATATACTGTAACTCATGCTTGGGGATGGGTTTTGGGTTTTGGTTTGTTTGTTTTGTTGTTGGTTTTTTTTTTCTGGGGGTTGCGGGGGAAGATGCTGTTTTGCTGCCTCCTTTGTATTTGCTCCTTTGATCCCCCCTTCATACATTCGACATTTTACTGCATTAGACTTTGTTGGTTGTGCTCTTCCTCTGACTTACAGATTGCTCTGAGTCCTGCTGCATCCCTCAGGTAGGTTTGCAAACTTCCCTCCAGGGGCTTAAGCCGTCTACAAACGAAAGTGCATCCTCTACTCCATTAACTGACCTTGAAGTGAAAAACAAATTGACTAAAATCTCTGCAAACTTTTCTAAAGGAAAGTTCTTCAGAGAGTCGACTATTGGCAACAGTTCAGCACCTACCTTGTTATCATTTAACCACTTCCACATTCTCCTAGACTGTGTATAAGAACATCATCTTGTCATGACAAAAGCATTTCTGAAGTCATGATGCAACATACTAGCTACTTTTATTCACAGGATCAATTATGCTGTCAAAGAAATGAGTCAGACTGGACTCATGTGACTTGCGTTTGAAAAATTTACTTTGATGTATTTGCATTTTATCCTGCTGGTGCTTATAAAGTTGTGAATAATTCACACAGAATCCTTCCAGGTACCAAAGCAAGTCTGACTGGTCTGTCTTCTCTCCAACCTTATCCTTCTCCCTTTCCTCCTGTTGTTTGCTCTTCTCCAGCCTGCTGGGATCTCCTCTTCCACCCTCCTCATGCACTTAAAGATAATTGCTAACATTTCAAGGGGTGCTTCAGCTGGTCCCTCACTTACCCTAGGGTGATTGTCATCTGTGCCTCCTGGCTTATCTAATTTATGCCTTACATTTAAAACATTTAACTCTAAACATTTCAGCACTAAGAAAATTACAGGGAAATACCAAATATTTTTTATTATGCACTGATTTATCAGTCTGCTGACTCAGGAGAAGTAATGGATCTTTTATGTCCCATTACTTTCAAAAATGCTTTCAAATAGAGATAAGGATTAGATTTATTAGATCTAATGATAATAGTATGTTTATAAATGAAATAGCATTTTTGCTACAAAGAAATAACGAAAGATCAAGCTTGAATTTCCTCTTTATATAGCTGTGACTCCTTCAAAGGTTATTCTTTATCTTTTATAAATCCAAAATATGCTGCAGTTCTTATTTAAAATAAAACTAATTTTTTAACCCAGTGGTAATGGAATTTCATAGTTTTGTTTCTTTCTCAAATCACTCAAACTGTTGCCATGGAAATAATTCTATATGGAGATGGGTCAAGAGAAAATAATCTCTCAGAGAAGATTGTTACTTGAAAAGCACATAAATTATAATAATTTAATCAAAAGCATATAGCAGTCAATCTACAAACCTATGCAAGTATAATAATTCAATTCAACTGCCTGATCTTTCTCTCCAGTGAATATCTTCTACACTATTGTTAAAAATCCATTACTAATTAATCTGCTAATACAGTTTTCCAGGATACAGCCCTGTTGGCCACTGAAAGTATTCTGCAGAGGAGATGAGAAAGGATTGGTGTTCGATAAAGCAAAGAGCATTGTTCTTGCACTTGCTTGTCACTTCAAGATAAATGTGATTTCTCCTGGATATAGAATCCTTTATCTTTCCCCTTTCTGCCCTGCTGTACTGCTTTGGGAAGGCTTGCGATGCTTAATCCCTGTCTCAGATGTGGCTCCACATCCATTGTGAGTATTTTATCTCCAGGAACCTGGTCCAGAGCTCAGTGAAAATACCTCAAGAAACTTTGGGAAAAAAAACAAGTTAGAAATGGTTGCGAATTGTAAACTATTTTGCTACTGAAACTGCTTTTTGTGTTAAAGTAAGGAAATCCCGTGTTAATATCACCAAGGAAAGATCTAATTGTCTGGAGGTAAAATGAATACATCCCAGAAATTCCAAGTTACTTTGCATCTGTTCTTTTCCATAATGCTCCTGTGAACACTTGTGGTGTATCTGCCACGTAGAATCATAGAATAGTTTGGG
Organism: Coracias cyanogaster; assembly: GCA_033124195.1. Lineage (NCBI taxonomy): Eukaryota > Metazoa > Chordata > Aves > Coraciiformes > Coraciidae > Coracias > Coracias cyanogaster. The sequence goes on along the minus strand of JAVSBS010015352.1, from coordinate 102,923 downwards.
TTGGAAGTGACCTTCCAAGGTCATCTGCAGCATCCAACCCCTCTGCAGTCAGCAGGGATATCTTGAACTATATCAGGTTGCTTAGAGCCCCTTCAAGCCTGGCCTTGAACATCTCCAGGGATGGGGCCTCCACCACCTCTCTGGGCAACCTGTTCCGGTGTTCCACCACCCTCATAGTAAAAAATTTCTTCCTAATGTCTAACCTAAATCTACTCTTGTCTAGTTTAAAACTGTTGCCTATCTGTGCCTGTGAGCTGTATTGACAAAGGATTTCCCTGGGCTTTCTCCTGAGAGGTCATACTGCCCTCATCATCCATCTCACTATCTGGGCCCAGCTACATTTTTATCTGAGAGTTACACAGTGCGCTTCACTCAAGGATGTCCAAGGTGTTATGTTTGGAATGAGCTGCAGTAAGAGATCAGCAAAAATTCTTCCCATTTTAAAGAAAGATGAAACAAGACGGATTTGTTCTTGGCGATTGATCCCACTCTGCCAGAAGTGGGTAAAAATCCAAAGCACCCAACTCCAATGTTATCCTCCAATTCAGCTTCTAATGTCATGTCATTTCAGTTTCAAGGGTGACCCATGAATGTGTGAGACCTATTTTTGGCTAAAAACTTTGGAGAAAGGTGGAAGGAGAATAAAACTTGAAAAAAGTTACAAAGTATAGAAGAAGAAAAATAACGAAAATAAGGCCAAGTGTCCCAGGACAACAGGATTAACCAAAAATATCTGAAGGCTTATGATTCATGACACTAACAGAGGAGAAGAAATTTTACCTTGCAGGAATGACATAAGGGAAAGTATAAACTAAAAATAATGGAATAATAGTGTTATTAGGCCATTGTTTATCTGGTTTTAAAGCAGAGAAGGACAGGCTTTTACCTAAACAGATGATAAGATATCTAGAGAGAGAGAGAAGCAGGAAAACATGGAAGTCTGTAAGATAAATCCTAAAATAGCTCATGAAGGCTTCAAGCCTCTTGGTATTGACAAGGCATTATATGCAGATAACATCCATCTGAGGGTGCAGAGGGAAGTGGGAGCAGGACAGGAAGAGGTCCAGCAGATCTTTTTTCCAAGGTTGCATGTCTGCCTGTGCTGGGGACAAAACAAGTAAATACAAATAGAGTCAAAGGCATCAGCAACTGCCAAGGCTGTTTAATATCAGCAGTGGAGAAAATCCCAAAGTTTGCAGGAATACATTGGGAAGTGCCGGAGAAGGGAGGTTGTTTGGTACCAGAAGGCAGATCTAGGCTTTCTGCATCCCGACTCTCCCCATTAAAGGTGTAGGGAACAGCAGGACATAGTTTCTAGCAGAGGTGCCTAAACTTTGGCAGCATGAATAAGCTTTTCCTCTTTCCTTTTCCTTCCTGCACCTAGCAGAAGGTGGCCAGAGTGAATGACAGCTCACAACTGTGCACTTCAGCTTGGGAAAGTATGCCAAGTTAGGAGAAGCCCTGTGCATTTCTTTCAATCTCATTGAAGTTAAAGGAAGCAGACACGTGGTAAGAGTTTAGTATGAATTCCCAGATTGTGATCAGATTAATGTAGCTGTTGACTTTTTAACCAAATAAATTCTGATCTAATAAAAAAAGAGATTTATTAATGTGAATTTGCCAGACAGTTTCACTTTTTTTTCAGATGAGTACCTATTCTGACGTGGCAAGTATGATTATTGATGGTCAGGTTTAATAACAGGTTACCTAAAGGATGTCTTAGTGTTCCTACTCACCAGTTTGTTTTGGATTTTGAGCAGAATAATTAAAAATAATAGTATAAGAAGTGCTATAAGAAATTCAGACCAGTAATGCTGCAAAAATTCTAAAATACTAAACCACCCCTGACCTCTGAATAATTAATTGTTACCAACAATCAATTTAATAACTCTAAAGAACAAATACCACAACACAAGTGATGTAGTGGTGATACATCTTCCAAATTATCCACGAGTTCATGTATCTTACTGAACTTTGTCACACAAAATACATCATTTTAAGTAAGAAGGTAGCCTGGTCCCCATAAGCTTTGCATTTTTCTTCCTTATTGACCTATCATTGTAAAAACGGATCATTGTAAAAGAGCACCATTGATTTTCAGAAGCTCTTCAGAAAAGCAGTATCTTGGCTTCATTAAAAATTGAACGGCTTAGTATAGCAATATGTCTGGAAGAGAGCTAAGATGGTCTGCATTTAGTCTCCAGCTGACTACAGAAATAAGGCTGGTAAAAGGTGCAGAAATCCAACTGGGTCTTGGGGCTTCAGTCTTAGTCAAGCTTAATCCTGAAGGTCTGAAGATATCTCTACAGCTGCAGCCTCTCTGTGCAGATACCTGAACAGCATGGGCAACTCAGGATTTTATCACAGATTTTCTGAAGAACCAGAAATTCTTCATCGAATGCCTAGACACGTGAGCTTAGCTGGGCTAAGTCCACCTAACCCTCTCATGATCTAGATAGCAGATGTGTCGCTTCCCTCTTTAGCTGCCTTGGGGTGCTCAGGACTGCTGCCATAGCAGACACCTGTCTCCACCGTCACGCTGCTCATCTTTGATACCTAAAGACAATTCCTCATTTCAGTGTCTCTTGGCCATGCATGCTACTTCAAACTCCTATTTAGGACTCAAGGCTCCCACATATGTGTGAAGTCCCTAGATCTTCAGAACTCAATGTCCGATGTTGCGGAAGGTGATAGCAGTGAGGCACAGCCCATCATCAAGGTCTGTTGCTGGACATTCACTCTGGTCGTTCCTACTGGTTTTTGGCACCTTCAGGAGCTAGTCTGAACCTGAAAGAGAAGTTCTCCATGGCTTTCCAGAACTCTCTGATGTTTAAACTGCTCTGGCGCAGTGTCTAGGACTTATGAGAGATCAGTTGAGCTCTGGATTGGCAACTTGGTCCCTGTGTGACCTGGAGGTTCTTGATGTTTATTGTTCTGTCTGATGGATAAGGCCATACAAATGCTACATAAACCTCAGAGGTAAAGAACAAAGTAAAAGTCTCAGACAGGATTTCTGAATGTTTTACAACTTTTTCCATCAGGCCGTTCCCAACAGGCACAAAAATCCTGGCTGAAGAGTAAAGGCTCCTGAAATGAATAGCATAAAAAGATGTCTTTTATTACCTTGCTTCAAAGTACAGGTCATGACCATTAAGTTATTCAGGGCTACAAGTTCCAGACCTCCTTTTGCCCCGCTTTCATCTAACCAGCAGAGGAAAGGACTGTAAGAGCTTAAGCATTTAGCACAAGCAAATGCATCTCTCTCTAGAACAAAACATAACCCCTTCCAGAACCTCCCAACTGACCCCCAGCCCCCAATCAGCCTTATTTCAACATCCGTGTGATGCACACAATGACAGACTGGAGACAGTGGTATTTGTCAGCTGTCTCCTCGTTGACCTTTAGATAAGAGCAGCCTTCCCCACTTCTGGTGACCACAAAGGAAAAGGTCTGCACTCCAGACGTGCCAGGGAGAGAGATGCAGCTTACGGCTTCACTTTCCTAGTGTGCTGGGCTTTTTCACCAGCCGTGGCTTGGAGGCTGGGAGCAAGCCCCCCTCCCTTCCAAACAAAGCCATACTGATGTCATCGCTCGGGCATCTGATGCGTAAAGCTAAAAACGTGAGTGGCCTCTGTCCCTGGGCTCCCCAGGGAGGCTCTGCCAAGGGGCACTGGGTTGCTGAAAACACTTAACTGCCAGAAAGGGGTGAGAATCACATCTGGTTACTCAAAAAGCAGTATTGACACGTCTCTCTGCCATCCCACCAGGTATCTGGGACAATCCTTGTGGACATCCCTGCTGGCATGCCCAGGGGCCAGATACCTGGGGTGAGGGCACATGTCCTGCTCATGCAGCATGGCTGTAGGATCCTTCTGTAGGATCCTCACTGTAGGTGTCAATGTCCTGGCCCCCATCCTGCCCTCTGGTATGACTTTGAGATGAAACTGCCATGGTCTTTTACTCCAGGGAGTTGCTCTCCTCCTATTGTTTTGCTTTCAGGATGTTTGTTGGACGTTAGCAACTTTAGTGCCCCTGCATCAAATTTGGCTACAGCTACTGGGAAAAGGTCTCAAAAAAGTGGGTCCTGGTCCCACAGGGAGCAAGAGAAACAACATAACAGATATGTTGCTGCTGCCCAGAAAAAGTATCTCCACCTACATGGCAGGCAGGAATGTACTGAGACATTAGATAGTTTTACACTTTTTGCAGCAGCTGGCTCTCCACTTCAAATGGGAGTTAATTTGATTTCTTACTTCAGATGAGATTGCATCCTGTTGGGCTCAAAAGCAGGAGGTTACATATGGAAATGCAGAGGAGCATAGAAGAAATATAAACTATCCGATCTAATATATTAGCATATTTCTGAGTGATGAATGGCCACTGCCTTGCAAACAGCTTTCTGCTACATCACCCTTCTACAGCAGCAATTATATAGTATGAGCTATTTGCTAGCATCATGTTCAGGCTTTTTTGAGCCTCCTGCGTTCATGTGTGGTTCCCCAGTAGTCTGGAGCAGGTCGCGTATCACTTTCACACCCTCACAAGGCTGAGTTGAATTTGATGCCCTTGTGAGATGATGGCCATCTTCTGTATGCCTCCAGCTCTCCTTCAAGTGGGCCGAGAGGGTTTTGCATGCCCTGGATTTGCTGAGGCTGGGTGCATGGATATAATCAGCTGTTTGCCAGCTGGTGCTGGCTGCCTTGACAGGGCACAGCGGGGCCATTCGGCAGCTCCCTGCCTCCCTGCCTTGTGCCTCAAGCCTCTGGCTGGGCTGGGGGAACAGGGAACTGAGGTTCCTCCAGCAGCATGGCCAACTCCCACCCCTGAGGGCTTATGATTAACATGTGTGACTGGGGAGAGCAGGTGGAGGCACCAAGCATGCAGAACTCCTGAGGATGTCCCCGCTGTGAGCATGGTGACCACCGTGCACCATCTGGCTCGCCATTCTTGAGGTATCTGTCACCAGAAGGTGACAGGGCCAGTAACACCAAACAGATGGCCCTGCACTGGGGTGGTGGCTCTGCAGCCTCAGTGGTGCTTTTAAGGAAACTAATTACATGTATCAGTTGTGCTACCACAACCTCTAACGCCATTGGCCAGCACGGGCAGCTGCCTACAATGAATTTATTAAGGCAGTGGAGCTGGTCAAAGAGGCAGCATGTCCTGGCTCTGCCACTGCTGTGAAGTACTTTGGGGCAGGACAGAGCAGCAGATTCCCCAAGCAATGTGTGGGATTGCTTGAGGAACATGCTGGATGAGGCCAGGGCCAGGAGGCACTGTGGGACTTGTGCCACAGCTATGCCCCCACGCTGCACAGCCAAGCCCACATGTGCAAGAGTAGCTTCGTAGTCCAGGGCACAGCAGGATTTTGGAGGGAGGAATGCTGCCAGTGGCATGAAGGAGGAAGAAATACTTACTTGCAGGTTTAGGTGTCTGCATCTAACACCAATCAAGAAAGCAGGCATGTCCACCACCCTTTGCTTTTGGTCTTCATGACTGGTGTGGTTTGGAATTTGCTTCTGCAAAAGCAGAGAGGCCTCTGGTGAACTCTGTGCTACCACTGCCCAGAGGTCAATGTCTCATTTTGTCAGGATTATCTCCAAAAATGCTGTAGAAGAAAAAGGAGAGGAGAGAAAATGTCATGGTGGGTTAACACATGAGTGGAGCTTTATGTTGGGTGCAGAAGTGTGGCTCCTTTGCAGCAGTGCTGGTGCTCCCCAGCAGACCTACTTGGTGTAGAGCTACGTGCAAAGCGTTTATAAACTGTTTTTTCCCAAAAGCTTTCCCAAACATGCATCTGATAAGGTCTAAGGTCAGCAATGACCACACATGTAGGCTGATAGGTACCAGGCAGAGAGTTTTGCTGTGGCTGCACCTTAGTCTTTACAGCACAAAGGAGGGAAACAGCCCTTGCACGAGAAAAAGGCATCATTTCCATTTAAAGGCAGGCCAAAAGGATGCGAGGCAATTCGTGTGTGGCCACAAGGCAGCTCATTCAAGACAAAAAGGAAAGCTGTAACAGTGCAACTTTCCCAGACAGACAAGCTGTAGCTCAGAGCAGCCTTTTGCCGTCTCCTGCAAGGAGCTTCCCTTTAGCTGCTGCAATCTCCGCTCATTCATTTCCTCCCCTCCCTCTCCACTGCTTCTTTCATTACCCATTACAAGACCTATTCATGGATATCCCCTGAAATGTCCCATTTGTTGAGGGGGTTGCAGCGCTTGCTTTCACTTCCAGCTACTGGACATTTCTAGCCAGGGGCCCAGTCCTAGGTAATAGACATTGCCTTTGTCAGAATGAAGCAGAGTTTAAGTACCAGTGAACAGCGTCTGTCTGCTAGACTGGGGGCTGGTCTGGCCTTAGCCAGCTATTGAGATGTCTTTGTGCCATGTTGCCATAGCTACCCTCTAGCTAAACAGGGAAAGAGCTCCTTTGTCCCAGATTAAGACCAGCAGACATTTGGAGCAGAGCCTGCCAGAGACAGTGGGGAAGGAGCTTGTCTGCAGCTGCTGGGACTTTTGCGTGGCTATTGTGTGTGCAGTGGGATGGCTGGAAAAGGAGATGGAGGATTGCTTGAAATAAATTGATTCTATATACATATATATGCATATGTACATATATTTTTTATATACAGGTATATACAAAGAAGGCTGTGGAATGGTGGTGGTTGAGAGACATTGTCAGCAATGGAGATGAAACATGAAGTAAAAAGAACTTGAAATAAATCAAGCAGGAGCCCCTCCTTGATATGGCCCCCAGGGATGACAACCAAATCCCTTGAAAGGGGACTACAGGTCCTGACCAAATAGTGTATTTCCAGAAAAGGCTCCCAGAAAACTCACACCAAACTAGCAGGCACTGTCATTTCTCCTGTGCTGTGCTAGGCAGTGTCAGCCCTGGCCCTGTTTTTGCACATCCATCTTTGCAAACCCATTGGTGTCTGGGATGGGGGCAGGGGGATGCATGTGTCTTTGCAGCCACTGCTTCCTGGGCAGCGAAGCATGGCCAGATCAGGTCAGCAGGACAGGCGCAGCAGCTGAGGACTCAGGATGGACAGCAAAACCCCCACCGAGAAGCAAGGAGGCATTTGCTTAAATGCTAAATATGAAGGGGATGAGCCCACAACTGATTTTTTTTTCTGCCTCAACCAGACCTTTAGCTCAGTAAAAGTGAGGATGCATAGTACTGCTGTAGAACAACACAGGCAGGGGAAAGTCGTGGTGATTGGTGAACTCTTGCATCGCGTGCTTGCCATCTGGGTGTGCGCTGCAATGCCATGTGCAGCCATTACTGTCTTCCTGAACACACTGAGTGAGGGGACTTCCACAGCTCATTTGCTCCTGTAATCCTGTAATGTTTCCAGAGAGGCAACGAGCAGCCACGGGATCAACAGGACTCATCTAGCTCCAACTCTGAGATTAGCTTTTGCCCACCAGAGACTTCTTAAAAAGACCCTATTTCTTGTGTGTGCTTAAGCAGCAGGGAGAATTTCAGACCTTCCAAAACTGGGATATGCAAGTAATGCAGCCTGCCTGGGGACTGAATTCACATGAATTTGGAAGAAAAGGGCTGGATATGTTCAGCACAAATTTTGGATGACATGTAAACCAGTTTTGAAGGAAGGACTGAAGACATGGAGTAAAGGAAAAAATGTGATAAAAATATAACAGGGCTTTACCAAGGTCACTTGAGTCAGGCTAACTTGATAGTTTTTGGTGATAAGGAAAAAAAAAAGGCAAACAAAGTACTCCATGGGCTTTTTTAGACATGGGAAATGCTTTAGATCTAATCTGTCTGGACTTCAGCAACACTTTTGATAGAAGAGCCCCATGGGAATTTATTGTTTTTGTTAGAAGAAGCGGGGTCTGGTATTCACACTGAAGGTCTGTCAGGAAATAGCCAAGAACAAACACAACAGGTTCTTCTGAAAGGAAAATAATAGGAGTGGGGGGACATAATGGGTGAAATTCCTTGGAGCCAGTTTTAGTTAGTTATCTCCTGGAACAAAAAGTAAGCATGGTCTGATGATATTTGCAGACAATACACAATCAGAGGATTGGGAAGATCATAAAGGAAAACCACGTTATGTTTGAGAGCTGAAACAGCGGACCTGGAGTGAAGAGTTCAAAGTGCCCATCATGCACTAGGATTCCCTTTACACTAATTAATTAAACTGAGCCAGGGCAGGTTTATGAACTGCCCTCTGACCATCAGCGAGTATAAATGTTTATGTGCCTCCTGGCACTGTTTGACTGGAGCTGAGCAGCTCCCTGCTAGACAATGCCCAGGCATGGTTTGGGGATTAGTACCAGCCAGGGACTGCTTCCAAGAGGCTGTTTGGATGAGGTCACTCTGGCTTAGAGATTATGAGAGTTGAGCTGTGTGGATGTGAGCCATGACACACCGTCAGGCCCTGGCTCACTTTACTGGGCTGCTGTAGATGTGGCCTAAGAAATTACATCATTTTGCTGTAAAGTGGAGTGCACTGAACAGCCACAAATGACTGTGAGCACCTATGCAACGTGCCTGCACAAGACAGCAAATACAGTCACTGTTTACATCAGGAGAAACTTCTGAAAGAGTGAAGGCATCTTTTTGCTCCTTTCCAACCTTTTCTGGAAAAAATCTGTGTAATCACAGCCTCCCCTAGCCCAGAGTCATTCCAACTGGAGCAGGCTGGCATGCAAAGAGGAAATGTTGGCGGGAGCAGCAAACATGCCCGGTGAGAAGGAATTGAATGAGTTTGGCCAGTTTAGTTTGTCAAAATGAGAGCTCAGAAGCAATTCACTTGTGCTGTCTATTAGGGAGATAAGCACCAGAGAATTAAAAACACCATATAAGCTAAAGGCAACTGTTGGCACCAGTACAAATGTGTATCAGTCAGCCACAAACAACATTAAGACGGAAATTAAAAGTAGTTTTCTAACCACTGGAGGGGAGAACATCAGCTGCAACCTTGCAGGAGGAGCACTGGAGACAGAAATGAAACCTGGTTTTAGGAGGTGATGGGAACACATGTGCTATGGTGGCTTGTGACAGCAGAGCCTGGCCCCACTGACACACAAGAGCCCCCAGTCCAGTCTCGTCTCTTCCTAAATAATTAATAGGAAAACCTGCCAATAATGGCCACAAGAAGTGATGCTGAGCCTAATTGTTCCCACCGTCTATCGAGCTCTTCCATTGACCGTAGCCCTTGTGTACATTAGATGAGGCGGGGCTGCTGACGGAAACCAGTGTTACGATGTGCACAAGTGCCAAACGCTGTGCAGTGCATTGCTGCTTGAGCATATTGCTTCCTGAAAGACTTGGCCTCACATGCATTATTAGAAGCGAAAGCACATGAAAAAAAAGAAATCTAAATTTAAAAAAGGTGTTCTGTAGCCTGTGTAGTATACTGCAATCTGAAGATGGTTTAGAAGGCAAGAAATTGTGATAATTGTGCTGGCTAATAAGTATGTACATCCAATTTACTCCTTTTTGTTTTTTCCATGCTTGCTGGTGTTTTGTTTATTAAACCAGTGATTTTCAACCTGTGGTATACAGACCCTGGAAGGTGTTTGAGCTACTTGTAAGCAGTTGTGCAAAACACTACTTAAGAAGAGGGCATCTGTTTCAGGAGCCCTACATGTGCTACAAGGAAGTCTCGGTTGCAGAGCACCTCAAATCCCTAATTAGCACAGCTCAGCTGTCCTCAGACTGTCTGTAAGCGGGACCACGTCTGCACAGTGTCCAGCACAACCAAACTCTAACTGATCCAGCCTTTGTAGACACATCCACAGGTGTATCCTCTCTCTAATGTAACCCAGGGGTGTCGGGCCTGCCCTTAGTGTTTCCATCATATAAAATACAAGTACAGCACAAAGCCGGATAGGAAATACCCGACCATGTGAGAGAAGGGTCTTTGCATGTCAAAAGGCAGCAAAACCAAATTATTTTGCCCTGCAGTACCTCCTGGGCTCTTACAGTGGGAGATGTCTCTTAGGGATTTGGGGAGCAGTTGAAAAGCCCCAGCTACTGTGGAGGAGGAGGAAAGGCAGCAGAAAAGCAACTGCTCTGCTTCAGTGCTTCTTTGGACACTTGCCTTTTAGCTGAGTCATTCAGCCTCCCTATGCAATAGTCATAACATTGCATAGTTTGGTTTTTATCTGTTATTTCGTCATGACTTAATGACCCAAAGGGCAAAATCAGCGGCACCATTCAAATCCTCCAGTAGAACCATCAGTAGCTCTGAAATGTCTCTGGAGACAAAATTTACAAATCCCTCCCACTTTTTAGGCATCAGCTGCAAAGTTTGTGTGCAGATCCAGGGTTATTTGTATCCAAGAGCTTGAATCTATTTCTAATATTTGCAATTTGAAGCCAGGTGCATGTACCAACTTCCTTTCCTTTAAAGCTGCCGATTGGTTACAGGTGATACTGGAACAGCGTGGGAAAGTGAACCAATGTTTCAGGTCTGGGGCTCATTTGAAGCAAGCTGATGTGTCTCAGACAGGGTCAAATAATTTAAACTCTTTTTTTCCTACACCCTGGGCCATTATGAGGAAAAAATGTGCTTGAGAAGATGGGAAGTTCAGGCTACAATGATGGGAGCTGTGCAAGCAGATTCCACATCTACCAAGTTCTTTTAGGTATGATTGACTTCAAAAGCATAAAGGCTCCTAGATACTTTGGTAGCTCTGGGGATAAGCGCTTGCATAAATGTTGAGTAGATTTCTTCAGCAGTATATTTATACCACAAGAGAATTGCTCCCTTCACTGGAGGACAACAGAGAGGCAGAGGCATTGCCCTTGCCATCCACATGGAAGCAGAGGATTGCGGTGGCCATGTAGCTTGTATTAAATCAAGGACTGCTTTGCCACCACTGTTGGTTGCCCGGGGAAGTTGTGGACCCTCAGTCTTTGGAGGCATTCAAAACCTGACCAGAGATGGCCCTGGATGACCTGCAGTAGCTGACCCTGCTCTGAGCAGGGGTTTGGACTAGACTATTTGCAGCGATCCCTTCCAGCCTCAGCTCTTCTGGGACTCTGTGATATACATATACACACACAGATATATATATACAGCTATATAAATATACATGTACATACACACCCTCAGGTCTCAGACACACAGCTGTGTTGCAGAAGCTCAATGAATTACCATCCATCAGCCAACACTTGTGGAACTCATGCACACATCTGCAGACATCTGCATGTGCAACATCGTGTAAACTTCTTTTACTGAGGTTTAAAATTAGTCACGTCACTTCTCAGCAGGCAGAGGCTGGAAGGGCACAGCTGGAGTGCAGCAGCACAGTCACCATGGCTTGGCTGGTACACAGTAACCTGTGAAGCTGTCATAAGCTAAGCGGGTTTCCGAGCCTTGCAGATAAGTAGATTCAACTATAGTTGTCTATGTTCACTAGAGCAATGAGACGAGGTGGTGAAGGTTTGGTTAACTTAACCTGATATACTGTCAAACCCATTTAGAGTCATAGAATCATGGAATCATTAAGGTTGGAAAAGATGTCTAGGATCAAGTCTAACCTTCATCCCAGCATCTCCCTGACCACGAGACCATGTCCAGAAGTGCCACATCTACTTGTTTTTTTGAACAAGATACAGGTATGTTCTGCCACTCCCTGGAACATATGTCACTAGTAATTCTTGTGACACCTCTCCCTAGGCCTTCATGGGAAAAAATATCTATAAAACTCTGATGAATAAATAAAACTTTTTTAAGATATAAAAAAATATGTTTGAGTAATAATTTGTAATTCATCAAGCACTGCTGCCAAAAGTAAAAGCTCCTAGTCTGGTCAACTAGTGATGTAAAGCAAAAAGCTCTTTGAGAAGATTGCTCTTTAGCAGTCAAGTATCAGGAGTCAGACTCACCACTGAGCTCCATCTGCTGTGTATCATGCTGTGATGCAAGCCCAGATCTGAGTATTGCTGGGATCACACAGAGCAGCTGCAGTAGATGGGGAAGGCTGGGCCAACAAGCCTTCATAAATTCTTAAGAGTTTTTCACATCCTGGTGGGGTTGTTCTTTAGTCCATTTCTTATGGCTGCTCTTCAGATACCACAATGATGGCCTCCCAAACGCCACATCCGCTGAGCTGTGGCATGGTACAGTGCCTGGCCTGACTTCTCAGAGCAGGAAGTTTTCAGCTTACAGGATAGTGAAGGGAGACCCTACTGTGGGGTTTCCATCCTCAGCCAGGAGCCATGTGCCTTCTCCTACCACCTGGCTTCCCATGCAGGAAACATTCACATTGTTTCATCCCCAGCCACTTTTTGTCTGTCTTGGAGATTAGAAGATCTCTGAGGACAGAATATCTCTTGCTAGACTCGTTCAGTGCCCAGACTGTGCAGGGCTTGTACTCCATAAGTAAAGGAAGATTCTTGCTAGGAGTTTGAGCAGTGACACCTACGTCTAACGAAATTTTGCTGGTGCTGTTTGCAGAAAGCCTGTATACATAACCTTCTGAGAGGAGACATTTAGTCAATATACTTGGTGTGGAAAGTAAAATATAGGCAGGAGCAGGGAATGAGAGCTCTCTTAATCATTGTCATTGATTTTCTGAAATGGCTCCGTGTCTGGTCTTAAGAAGGATGTGGTGACATTCTATGTTTATTCAGTGTCTGCTCTGGGTAGGAGAAGATGGCCATGCCAATTAAGAATTTTAATTAAAACAGCAACCTTTCTGTTCCAGAGGTGGGGGCCTGTCATCTGCCAATTTATTTTCATGAATAAGTCATTAAAGCAGGAGCTGCTGAGGATTTATGTCAAACAGCCTAGGTCTGTAGTGCATCTTCCCTGGTTGCCTGAAATCATTGTAGATCCAATATCAAGGCCTTGAGGAGAAACCCAAGAATGCGAGTCTAAACAGGTCAGAATTATGTCTGTGATGTTTTACTGCAGTATTAAAATCTCCCAACAGCAGGGACATGCTGTTACAGTCTGTAGTAAGTTTAATATAACTTAGTTTCATACACATGTCACACCTAACAAATCTTCAGGAGCACCAAATTCCCAATTTTTGTCTTGTGGCACATGTGACACTTACCTCTGTTGATCATGTTGCTGCATCGGAGAGAAGAGGTGTTTATCATCTCTGATCCACAGCTGGCTGACTGTCCATCTCCCTCTAAGTTCCTCAGTAAACAGATGTGACCAAACTCACATGGTCCTATGAGAGAGGAATCAGAAATGACAGCTTATGACCTTGTTTATGACTACCTGATACATTAGTTGTGTATTCAGATGAACAAGCTCAGCTCTGAGTTCAGGCTGCTTTGAAGTACCTCTGGAGGTTACTTTATTCCACCTGATTCACTGCCTTGAAGCTAGTAAATCCTGTCATAGTTGGTAGAGGAACACTGGTCTGCAACTTGAAGTATTACTGTTTTGATGCAGGAAGGTGAACTCATGAGCCATAAAAAAGGCTATTTGTTAGTTTGTTGTTGGCACTTTGTGACTGTTCTGCTACTTTCCAAAGCAACTGAGTCATCTGTACCGAAGGACAAAGCTGGTCCCCTTGGACCAGGTGAGACCTGAGTCAGCATTTGGGTGCTGCTCATCATCTCTATGGGCTCTTCCAACTAACCTGTTTCTTTCACTATTAGGATATCCATGGCTCATCCAAACCATCCTACTTATGAGGAGAGACTGGCCTTAAAGGAGAGTAACTACATGAGAAGCAAAGCAATACCAGTCTGGCTTTGTGGGGATTTGTCATAAGCAAAACAGACAGAAAGGCCATCACCATTTCAGTGTTGCCAGCTTACACGTCCTGATGTGCCATCATAGTCTCTTGAATGTCTACTACACTCTGCAGGTGAAAAAGCAAAACAGTAATTTTGTGTAATTGAAGAGATGCCCCCTCTAAAATGTCAGTCCAAAGAAATTTAACATGCTTATAGACATAGATAAGACAACCCCCATGGGTTTGTGCTGGTACATGTGTGGATTAGTGCAGGTACACATGTATGTCTGTGCATACAAGTACTCATGCACATTACATGACACATTAAGAGTCAAAATTAAGTAATTTGGAAGCTGACCTAGTTATTGAATTGACAGTGATGTTAAGGAAATATTTAAACATTGGAGGGGACTCAAAAAACTTTAGGAAAATCGAGTTGGAGGTTGGGAGGGATGTCCACTCTGTGGGATGACAGGCAGAACCAAACCAATGAGGTTTCCAAAGCTAATTCAGGGTGGTATATAGATGACTCCCACAAAAATACATTAAAAATTATATGGCTGAATCTTCTGGTCTGTTCCTGTTTTTCTCCATTACAGCTGTGGCTGGATCCCTGAGCCTGCTTTGAAAAATTAATCCAAGTGTCCAGGCTAGTCAGATGACAGCAGAAAGGCTCTGTGTTGGAGATTGTGTAACACCAGGGTCGGAGAGCCAAAATTCAAGCTGATTCAAGCAGGTATAGCTGGAAGCAGCGAGGTGAGACTGAAAAAAGCCGCAGATTAAATGTCAGAACTACTTTTTCCAAAGCCAAGGTCTATTAGCCTGGGGGACAGCATCCAAAAAGAGTTATGGAATCCCCATTAGCTGTCCCTTTTGAAAGCTTAGCTATACCAATAACACTCAATAATACATTTTTTGGAACAAACTTATGTTGGCAGAGAAACAGGAGGTGAATTAATAGATCCTTTCTGGCTCTGATTTTTATAACTCTTCACATTGAATCTTAATACAAGAGGTTATCTTTATAGCAGGCAATGAAAGATTTTCCCTGTAGATTACTACTTGAAAAGTACAAACTGCACGTCTATAGAGTACAGGACATTTTATACTTCCATTTGATGTCAAGTGACTGGAGTACTCTATAGCCAGCTTCAAGTTAATATTTTAGCAAGAATCAATGGCATAATTAAACTTTATGGATGTCCCTCATCAACAGTTCCTTGTGACCAAGTTTACAACATGATGGTACTTGGATAAATCATTTTGTATTTATGGATGTCTCATAAAAAGGCAGGATGAAGACTTAGCCACAAGGGATGAGGGAGTAATTAGACTGAGTGTTACAATTTTAAACATAAATGTAATTTGTTATTAGTGTTATGAACCAGGGCCCCATGATAGGCGCTGGTTTGGGTTAGCCAGTCTTACACTTCACCTCCGGAAGGATGTTCCCTCCTAGCTTTCTGTCACCATTGGCTTGAAATGTCAACATGTGAAAAATGATCTAGTTAGAACCATTCTGGGATGGTTTCTCTGTCCCAATGGAAAATGAGACTGGACATGGGTTATCAGATTTAAGTGCTCAAGGCAGTCATTGTAACAGATGGCTATTTTCCCCTCTGAAAGGCTGATTGCCTCTGAGTGGTCCTGACTGCTGACATGCAAGGCCAGGACTCTCTGGCCTGGGCAGCTTTTTCTTCCTTCACCGGTCACCTCTCTTCAATCCCACAGCTATCTTCAGGACCTTTTTTGAGCCCATCAGAGGAAAAGGATGTATTTTGTCACACCTTTTCCAGCAGGTTGGGCGCTCCTTTCCCCATATTGTTTCCTGGCATTGAGTAGCACACACAGAGCCCAGCCTTACTACGGCTTAGCCCAAGGGGAGCTACCTGGGATGGAGACAATCCTCACTAAAACCACCCACAACGAAGCACGTCTTCAAAAGAGAGACAGCCTTCCTTGCAACGAACGCTGACAGTGTCTGGAAAAGCAGGTGGGTTTGAGGAACCACAGTTGCTTTGCCAATGTTGAGGTGTGGATCAGAGTGGGACATGCCCCCTGAGGGGAAGTAATGCCCAACGAGGAGTGTAGGCTGATTTCTTACCCCTAGTTCTCCCTCTCTGCATGGGAAGACTTGTGTCCCAACCAATGTGTAGGCTTGGTGCAGCTGGACATTGCACCTCCTCTTCCAGCCCAGCTCTTCCCAGGTATTTTTATCAAGGACTAGCCTGCAGTGCAGGCAGAGGCAACCCTTGATTCCCAGGAGAAATAATCATCCTGTCATGTAATTGTAGAGCAACAGCTTAATCCTGATTAATAGCAGTATAAATTAATTCTGATAAATAGATGAGGATAAATTAAAAATTAGCAAGCTGAACATCACCAGCATAACTTACTACCCTCCACTGCAACAAATGTTGTGCAATTCCTGCAAGGTTTTCCTTCAGTTTACTCCTGCTGCTTCATCATTACTTCCCTTAAAAAAAGGGTAACAGTTCTATGTCTGCCTGTTTTCTGATGAGCGTCTTTCTTAAGAAACAAGTGAAAGGAGATTTTCTCTCTGCTTAATACACAGCCCTGATATAATTGACTCCTTTTGCTCACAGTGCAAGGATTTTCATGGGGCCACGCTGGCAAAACTGTATTTACAAAATATGGTGAAACAGGGCGGATCACATTGCTGATCTCAAAATGTGAGGAGATGGAAGATGAAGGAAAAAATGGGTTGAGAGGGAAAAGCAGGGAGGAAGAAGAGAAAGGATGAAAAATTAATGTTATAATTTGCTATACTGCAGCAGTGATCTCAGTTAATAAAACCTATAGTGCAGAACCGCGATTTAACAAATTCTTTATAAGCCTGATGTGCTCCTTGCATGTGTGCGTGTCTGGGGGAGAGTGGTCTCTAAATGGTTGCTGGACAAAGCACAAACACCTCTAAACTGAACACTTACCTATTTGGTGCTGTTGAAAGAGCACACCATTATCACAGAGCAGGTTTGATACATTGAGTCCTCATATTTTTTATATGGAAAGCATGAAAACTGCTGAGCTGTGCAGCCAGAGCTCTGTGCATTGTCTTTGAAGAGGCAGAGCACCTCGGTACTCAGCAGGAGTGGGCACGAGGTGGTGGGACTGAACGGGTCTGGCCACTAACTGTAAGGGCTGAGCAGAGTACCATCTCCTCCACAGACACCACCAGCCACTGACAGAAGCAAATTTGAGAAAATATGGTCATATTTGGGCTCCTTTGGACATAATCTGGAAGCACTAGCAGCCCCTATGTTATAAGTCTAAATAATATCATCAATATTCCAGCATTTTTCCTTAGTGTGAGACTTCCTTTCTTTGGGAAAGATATTCATTTCAGATACTTGTACTCTGATAAGATAGCTGTGTCCTGGGCCATGCTGAGCACTGTTTTTCCCTCCTGGCTGCCAGCAGACTCCAGCCTTCCTATGGTGCACTCTAGTCTTTTGAAAGCTGCAGATAAACTCATTGTAAAATTTATCTGAATTTATTTAAGCACAAAATGACCTGTCAGAAGGAGTTTGAGTTTTCTCTGACCTTCACCTGATACACAGCTACAAGCCAGGCAGCATGTTAGTATATTTAAATCTGGAGTGTAAACACAGACAGCCTTGCTGTGATCTCCTTTTAAAGCACTGTTTAGGTTTCAGAAACCAGCCATGGATTGAAAGAAATTTGTTCAACCAATTCATTGTGTTTCCTTCATGACTGCTGCTAATCTCCTCAGAGGAAAGGTCCCCCTTTTTCCGTTTGCTGGAGGTTGTTATATCAAGGCTCAAAGCTGCCTGTAGGGAAAATAATCATTTATGAGCTGAGAGACACTTAAAGTGGCATTTTGCCAAACAAAATGTGTCGCTACAGTCATGCCAGAGACCCTCTCACTTTGCACATCTTTAAGCATCCAGAAAGGACTTAATTACAGAGTAGCTCATATTCTTGGCTGGGTTTTTTTATTTCATCAAAAAACTATCCTTAACCTCTTCATGAAACCAAATCTTCCCTGGCAGCTTTAAAGCACAAGGTTAGTGGCTTTTCTTTCTGCCCCCCAAATTCTTCAGTTCCATCTCCAAATATTTCTTGTTCATTTGGAAACATGTTGAGATTTCAGTCTGTTTCCAAGGACAGTCAGGTCCCCAGTGGCAGTTTTACAGGTTCCTCAAAACAGTAATAACTTGGTATCACACAACACTGAGTATACAAAAGAAAACAGAAGCCCATAAGCAACTTCAAATCCCCAAATTTGAATCATTCAGGCTGGTTTCAGAAAATCCAGGAACGGAGTAGAGATGTAGCTGGAGCTTCCTCCTTATCTGTGAGCTTGTGCTCTCTGGCCAGGTGCTTGAGCACTTCCTTGGGTGATGGCACAGGGAGCTTTGTCCTATCACCGCTCCCTCCTGACACCTCAGCTTTTGTTCAGGATCCCCCAAAACAAGGACACTGTTTGCCACAGTGTTATTAGGATGATGTATCCCATCAGAAGCATGTTGCTTGTAAAGCTGGAAAGGATGGTGGTTGCTGCACCTCATCTGTGCAGTGGTGCCTTACTTAAGTTCTGACCACAAGGAAATGTTAACTATCACCTGGCTGATAGCTTGGTGGCCTGAAGTGGGTGGCTGATATTGGTAGTCACTGATGAAGCAAGCAAATTATTTCCCTACAGACAAGGTGGTCTTACTCCAGACTGCTCCTCTGCTGATTCAGTAATTAGACTTTCCTCTTCAGTCATCCTCTTCAGCACTACCCAGACAGCATGGCGAAGACAGCCCTGTGAGAGCAGCCTGTTGAGCCTCCTTCCTCGTTAAGTGGGAACTTGTTCTTGACTGAGGTCCTAGATGGAAAGAAGAATCTTTTGGCCTGTGTGGTGTCCAGATGGAGGGGAGGGAGGATCATTTCCAGTTTGGTGATTTTTTTTTTGAGATTTCAGAAAAGAAAGGCAGACCAAAATATCCTGCAGTAGTAGTTAGTGAAACAGTTGCCTGAGCTATGGCATTTCCAGTGTAATCTTTGGTCTGAAAAAAAGGAAAGAGAGACCTGAACTCAATCTCTAATTTTCTGAGTGAACAGTGTGTTCATTCAGGAGTGACTGACTACTAACGTACTGTGGGGATACAAATCTTTATTTGACGAAAACTAATATACTTCCATTAAATATTTCTATTTCAAAAAGCTGATATGCAACAGTTAAAAAACAAGAGTGGAAAAATTCTCAAACAGCTCCCTTTTGGATCTTCTTTCTTCCAAATATCAGGATACTGTGATAAACTGAAAGCCTCTTGGTATAATTTATAATGTCTTAGACGCCTCTGGTTTAGAACAAAAAGCATTCCTTGAGATTAAATAGCAGCACTCTGTCAACATTTTGGAGTTTCCACTCAGTGAATACAAGGATTAGTTCAATGATCCAGCCAGCTCAGCTCATTGCCAGTAAGAACATTACAAATACAACACTAAGAAGACTTTTTTTTTTTTCCAACTTTTGACCTCAAGATAGCAACAGCAGCAAAGCGCGAACACAGCTGGACATGGCTCGCAATGGAGGCCTGAATGATTTTCCTGCTCCACGCCAGCTGATAGGTATGTGTCTGTACTATCTCTTGTGGGGATGCATTAGGCAAAAGAGTTAACGAGTGTCAACTGATGATAATGTTTAGAGCCCTAGAAATCGGTTGGGTAAACACCATGCCGACTGCAGACAATATGGCATGTTTGCCGAGGGGACCTAAACCAGTGATGCACAAGCTGTCTGGATAAGCTGGTCTCTTCTGAAACAACAGGCCCTTACTACAGCCAAATGTGAAATTCTTTCTTCTGGATGAGTTAAAGGCACCTGCAAAAATGATGAGTTATTAGGTTAGTCTTTAGAAAGAGCCTTGCAAATGCTGCAGAATTCCAGCTGAGTCTGGTTAGCCTGGGAATACTGCAAACAGCAGGTAAATGATACAAATAGTTGTGTCAGGGAAGTATTTTTCATACAGTTTTGAAGAGGTCAAAGATGCGGTTTTCCCAAGTGGGTCATTCCACTGTATTTTGCCTTATGCCAAGCACTTTCATCAGTTTATTATTACCTGACTTTTTTTTTTTTTTAATATTGAAAGGTGTTAGATCTTAATCTCAGCATGTCTGGAACATAAAAATCATGTTAACCCTTTTCTACCAGGAGAACAAAATGGGAACAATTCAGAGAAGCTGTTTGTGGGTGGGCAGGATGGATGTTCTGACATATATTCATGGGATTCCTGGTTTATACAACCATTATTATTGCTTAGAGTAGGTCTCAGCTAAGGCAAATATTCACAAATTTGGGTTTTTTTTTTTTTAGAAATTACTTATAAATTTATTTATCTACATAAATTCCTTTCAAAGGCAATTTTTAAAGGAGAGGAAGTTCACTGCTCCCTCCCTTAGCATTGGGTACCAACTAAGCCATTGAACAGATGGGATAAACCCACCCCGAAGGGCAGGTGGATGGAGCTGTGCTTTTCCTGCACAGGCCTGTGATACGTGTAATCTACTGGGGCTGACAGTGCTTAATCTGGGCTGGCAGAAAGGCCACTGAGCTGTGTGTCCTTGACACAAGTATCTCTCTTCCATGGTTATCACAGAGCCCAGACTCACTGGGTTTCAGGGTGTGCAATACGGTTCAGACATGGAATTTGATTCTTTTGGTGTTTCCCTATGGGAATATGTGTGTGCGGAAGGGGGAAGCTGGAGCTCAGCCTGCTCAGTACATATATTATTGATCTTGAGCAGGGGGGTTTTATGTGCCAGATGAGGGGATGTGAAGCTAAGGAAAGGGGATTTCTTTTACTGTGGTTTCTGCTTTCGCATGGATGTCGATCCAGCAAAAATATTGCTGTGGGTTTATAAATTACGGATGTCAAAAAGGAAGGACTGGTAAAACCCCCCTTTGTCCTCGTGGAAGTGTTTGTTACACTAAGATGGATCAGTTGTTCCTTTTGACATGAGCGATGAGGCCAGAATTTTCTCCCGTTATAATTGATCATGTAAGCGGACAATAGAAGACACTTCTCCAGCAGATCTGTATTCCTCCTCTGCAGCACTGCTGTTTGTTACTACCTATAAGTAGAAGCTCTGAGCTGCAGCCTGACCTGGGCTCTGCAGCCCTTGCACCCTTACCAGCCCCCTCCCCGCACTACCCAGACCCCTGGCATGCAAAGGTTAACTTCACCATTGTATCTTAGTGGTTATTTTTGTGCAGCCTGTTTATCTTCAGTCCCCATGTCGTTAATAAACATCCTCTTTCAGATACTTTGGACATCTGGAATATGGTTTGCTTGTCTTCTGAGACAATGTTATCCTTTTAGGCTGGTAAGGGAAGGATGAATACTAAAGCTTGCCTTCTTTGGAAAAACACAGTCTAAATTGTCTTCTCTTTTACTCCAATGAATTCACCCGTCAATCGGGATTGCAGTCTGCAGGAGCATTTGAGCAGGTATCTAACCTTCATGCACATACACAGCCCCACTGGAATCACCTCCCTGTCACTATCACTGCAAAATGTTGTATTTGTGCCCTGAGCACAGGCAGAGACATTTGGAAAAAAGCAACATCTTCTCCTGTTATACAAAACTAATTACTAATATAGTTGCAACAGGACAATGAATCTGGTAATTTTCAACTCCCTTTACTTCCTTTAGTACTTGCTTAAACAAGAACTCCATAAAGTCTTTTTCCTTTTTTTTTTTATTGGTTAAAGAAAAATAACCAACACAGAACATTCTTCAGATAAGAGCTAGGAGAAAGAATGGCTTTATGGGCCTGTTCTGCTTATGAGGGTAAACGGCAGGGCTCTGAGAGGGGAATTTGTCTGACCCATTTTACACTTCTACTTGAAAATGAGCCAAAGAGGGAATTTACATTTCCTAGTTCAGACAGAGCAGGCATCAGAAGTTAGGTGAAATGAATCCTGGCTTTGGTGATCAGAGCCCTGTGGTCTCTTTTGTGCTTTGAATGAAGTTAGTCTTGTGTGTTGCTGTACTGTAGCATCTGCTGCGATTAGTGGGGTGGTGGGACAAGGCTCTGAGAGCTGCTAACACCAAATCACCTCTGGGAAGTACAGGTCTGTCTGCTGACTGTCAAGCAAATCCTATGCAGCCCCATATACATGACTTTTTAGACCAGCCCCTCCTGATGGGCTTCATTTTGCAGGAGAAGTCACGACATTTAACTTAGGGGGAAGGTACCAAAGAAGAGACCACGGATTTGCAGCCAGAAGCTAGGTCTTGATCTTTTCTCCAACACCTTGTTCAGAAGGCTGGAAACTCCTGTGCATATGTGCACCCTCCCTCTGCAATCCAACAAGTCACGCATCCTTGGCTAACCCCATCAGACTTACAAATCGAGCGGGTGTGGAGCTGCCTTCAGCACTGCACTTCATTTTCTACCGACAGTAGCTTTTGCTAGAAACAGTTTAATGAGGCCTTTTTTAGGCTTGTAGCTGCCTCCAAAGTACTGAACAGCCTGTGTAGGACCAGCAGCTAGCAGAGCATCTGACTAATCATCTATTGATCATTCATTAGCCTCTGATAAACTAGGAAGATTGGAATCTCTCACTGCACGCTCTGCAGATGTCTGCCACTGCTGGGGAAATGTCCTGTAAAAGTAACATGCTTTTTGGGCCACCATCCACCCTCCGAGGTTGGGAGGGAGAGGAGAAAAGCCCCTTTGTGAGCCACTTCCTACCAAGATCTCCTGGCGTAGTGTTGCCTTAGAGAAGAGGTGTTTTACAGACTTCAGTGGTTGCTTTTCATCACTCCTCTTTGAGAAGACCCTCTCTTCCACAGAAGTAAGGCAGGAAAATTGTGCCTGGAGCTGGCTCGGGGTTAGGGGTCAGGAGGCAGCCCCAGATGACTCAGGACTGAGGAATGCGCAACCATCCCCTGCTCCAGGCATAGTCCTCCCACAACACCCTCTCCCTGCCCAGCATCCAGCTATCTCCTTTCAAGATGAGCACTCTGGTGTAATCTTCGTTCACTGGAGCAGCTTTTGTGGCACACTGCAAACCAGTAATGGTTCCTAAGGCTTTCCCGATATTATTTCCCAATGTATAGTGCAAATGGAAGAGGCACTGGGCTTGGAAAGCCTCTTGGTCAGACACAAACCCCCACCCCAGAGCAAGGGAGAGGGGACAAGGGAGGCTGCAGACGCCTTTGTTGGAAAAGACACAACCAGACCAGCTATTTTAGCCAAGGGCAGTCTGTTAGCAGTAGTTGGCAGCTCCAGACAGTCATCCTGGCCGCTTGTCCTTTCCAGTCTCACTGCTAGACGTTACTGCCACCTCGGTTTTGTCAGATTCATTTGCCCAGCTGTATAAAATAACCCAAGTTTAAAAAACCCTGTTAACCTTCCAGAGAGGGGCTGCTCTGTGCTCCCTGCATAGGCAAAATTCCTGGAGATAATGACGTAAGGCTTGGCTGGATCAGAGATGCGGTCTTTTTTCCCCACAGCTTTTTGCCAGATCACATCTTTGTTTACTGCCTCAAAACCAGAGAAATATTAGTGAAAACTAATTGCTGATAATGCCACTGGGGCTTAGCTAATTCCTTTACCTTTCAGGAACTGTTTGTGGCAAATGCACATAGCAAATGCTAACATTAAGTCAAGCGGCACAATGATGTAAAAGGAAGATTTATTGCCTTTGTTTCTCAGAGGTACCCCAAAATATGCAGCCTCACCCAGGACCTCTTTAAAGCAGCACTCTGAAGCAGGGGCTCACTGAAACATGGGGCCTGCAGCAGCAGCTATTTGTGCAGGACCAGCTGGGGCTCTCAAGATGAAAATAAGGGAGGCTGGTGGTGCATCACTGAACACAGAAGGAAAGGAGCTGGTGTGATTTTGAGAGTTCAGGGTTGTGCTATATGACCTTTTTGTCTGCACATCAGTGATCCTAAAGCCATAGGTCTGACCTTGAAAAATGTGCATGTAAATCCAGACCATGTTCGCTCCGGGGAGTCAGCTGATACCTAATTAAAATGGCCTGTATATAGTCAGGAAGACTTTTGTGCCAAAATGCCCATGCAACCAAAATATGCCTGACTGATGCTCCTCACAGCCTCAAAGGTGTTGTGAGATGCTGAAGCAAATTAGCCAAGGGCAGCATCTCCCTCCTTGAAGCACCACCCAGTCCAGCCTGTGCTTGGTTCTCACATGGAAGGAGGGTGTGTGGGTGCAGCACAGCCTCCTCCTCTCCCACCTGGTGCTCTGGGTATACATCCCTCCTTCAGAAGCAATCTCTCCTGTCAGGTGTGCTTCTGGTTTCAGCTCTCCCTGAAGAGGCACATGCAAGAATTGCAGTTTCAACCAGGATCCGGTGCATGTGGACTGTAAATGTTTCACAATGAAAAAGGTATTACCAGGAGAAAGTCTTGTTTTCTGTGTATACCTGTACAGACTTGTCTACGCCCATGTGTATTCAAACAGAAGAGTTGGCTCCACCACCTCTATAGGACCGGAAAACTTTGCATTGTTTCTGCTGTGTTTCATTTGCTATGAGCTTGGCTTGCCCAGGATTTATCTCAGCTCCTAATGTGTTTGCAATGAGACAACTCTTGGCATGCTCTGTTCCAATTACCTTGACAGGATCTATCACTCTAGAGATGGCAAATGAAATGCAGGAGCCCAATAAAGAATATGCATTTCCATGGCTTCCCTAGAAGAGAAGCCATTTGGCAGATGATGCATTTGTTTTTAGTGTTCCAAACTATTGCAGGTATCATGGATCAAGGTTTACTGAGCAAAACTACATTTGCTGGTGACTGCTCAGGTACATTTCAGATACACAAGTTTGCACTGGCTTGGTAGGGAGCAAGCCTTCTTTGTACGGAAACGTATCATTAAGGCACACAATTTGTGGTCTTTCAGGAGTCTGCAAAGACTCTGAGCTTTAGGGGAAATGGACAACTCCTGTGTAACCCAATTCCCTGCAGAAATCAATAACCCTTTCCTCTTTCAGACTAGGTACTTAAACTGAGGTCTTGACCATTTGCTGTCCTTAAGGACTGCAGGACTCCCCTCTCAAGAGCTACACCATTAATTAAAGGCTCTCAGACAAATTCCATCTTTCTGTTCTCGTGCTGTGTCTGTGGGCTCTGCACTTCTGCTTTGAGCAGCTCAGCAGCACTGCCATGCATTGCTCAGGTGCTGCAGCACACCCAGAAATACCACGTGGCTGCATCTCACCAGTCAGGGAGAAATTACTTTCTGTGACAAATTCCCATGGGATAATAGCATCAGAGAAAATCAGCCTGAAAGGGAATTTGAGAGGTCACAGCGCAGATCCCTTGCCCGAAGACATTTTCAACAATATTGAAGCTAATCTTGACAGGTGTTTCTCTACTTGTCCTTAAAAATAGTGATGTGAAGACTGTACAGCTTCCCCTGGGCATCCTACTCAGTGCTTCATTATTTTTAGGATGAGAATGTTTTTCATAATTTCTAACTGAAATTCTTTTTCTGCAGTTAAAGTCCATAATCTTTGACCACTTCCCAGGCACAGAGATTATTCTCTTCCTTTCTGAGGGCACTTTTGCCTCGTTTGAAACATTCATCTTTCCCTGGCAGTAGCCTGTCCCCCAGGGTGCTGTTCTCCAAGTCCTTTGACTCCACAAACCTTATATTCTAGACCTTAAAATATTTGTACTGCTCTTTTCTGAAGCACTTCCAGCTGCTCTACATTCTTCTTCAAGCGCAGTGACCAAACTGCCCCCAGTGACCAAAGTGACCCCAGCCAAGTCCCGTCAAATGCCAGTGCTCCAGCTGTCATTGGGACATGTTATCGTAGGTCCTTGAAGAACAAGGTGCCTGAGGGATGAGACTGTTCAAAGTTGTGACCATCGTCAAGAAGGAGCACACTGCCTGCATATATGCTCTCAGCATGTGAGTCACAAAGACTGTTGTTGTGTGGGTATTGACCCACACAACAACATCTGGCTGGTGTTGCTAGTACATCCCTCACCTTACTTGTTAGCTGTTCAGATTTAACAAATTAAAGTGAGCACTAAGACATCTGAGATTGTGACTAAGCCATGGGAAGCCAGGATTCAGGAGGCTTTTATATTTTTTGTGGTTGTTATATTGGACTGAGACTATTTGGGCAAAGAAGGTTTTTAACAGCTCGCTTCTGCAAAGTCTTTGCATATCCTTTGAGAACAAGCCATGCTCTCATATCCAGCACCAGGCTGAGAAACACAGACTAGAATGTCACTCTGCCTCTCTGCCTTGGTTCTCCTGTTCTGCTACAACATGAAAGGAAGAATTTTGCTGGACATACTAACATTGATTAATGAAGAGAAACTCACGTAGTGTTGAATAATGAAGAGAAATCCGTGCCACCAGAAGATGATTCATGCCAGGGGAATGTAAAAGCAAAAAGATGTGCGCTAAGTCAGTTCAGGGAACTGATCCACCAGAAGACAACTTTTTTTTTCTTTTCCCCTGAGATAGTTTTCAGTCTGATCTGTTCCCTCATGATACAACTGCATGAGCTGTAAAATGTCACAGCTAACCTGGTGGAGCCCTCTTAATAATGACTGCAACTTAATGCTGGCAAAGTTTTTGTGATTTGGGTGATTCCTACCCAAACCACCATCTATCTTCTTCAAATCCTTTGACATGTCATCCTGTACTGGAAAATGGGAAGCATATTTCTACAAGAGATACCAATGTCTCCCTCACTCGTTTAAGGTGTGGTAAGCGCCTGCAAAAGCCCTGCTCTTCCAGCACGGGGAGGCACAGCAAAGCACCAGGTTTCCCCTTTGTTTTCAGAGGACTAGAGGATTTCATTCATATTTTTAGAAAATCAGTCCAATTTTGTGGGGCATATGCAAAGCAAAAAAATAAAAATATGATATCAGAAAAAACACATATTTTTGTAGGTACCTTTTTTCAATTATGCAGCAGCCAAGGCCTCAGAGTAAGTAAAATTTTCCTTTAAGAATCTGAATGTTAATATGTTTAAACACAAAAGAACCCTCATCACTGTGCTTGTTAAACTTTATCCTTCACTACACCAGTGTAATGGATTTAGTAAGCCACAACAGAATTAATTGCATTAAAAGCACAGGCTCCATGTTGTCTGACTATACGATAATTGCCATTTCATTCTCTGGGTTAGGCTGTTCACGGACTCTTTCTTCTTAAATTGTTACCTTCTTATATAGCCTACAAAAAAAGGTACATTTTTGGTGGAGCGCATCACGTAGCTATCAGCAGGAACAATTAATTATCCTACTTTAACCAGTGACTGCCAAAGATTTAAGTGCTGAACCCTTTCAAGTGCTGAGTCTGTGCTTAGGTTTTATGTGACTCCCTTGGCCCTGCTGCTTTGAAAGGTTGGATGAGAGCCAGTGAGAGATGCTTCTCCTTCCAGTGCTTAAGCATGTGCCCCAAACAGGATCTCCATCCATAGCTGGGCAGGGTCTGGCCAGCAACCTTCCCATCGTCACAAGGCAAAGGCTGATAACTCAACCATAAGGCTCAGGTGAGGACGTCAGCATAATGAGGTGCTGTGGCACTCTGCAGCATGCTGACCCTAAGAAGTGCAAATACAACCCAAATTTCCCCCAAAGTGGGGAATTTTTACATCCAGAACTGCATCCTACAACTCCTATCTCACCCTGGGGCATCTAAACTCCACCAGTGCCTTGTGTTTTAGCTTCTGAGTTTCTGCAGCATCTTAAAAGAGAGCTGGCTCAAGAGGTGCTCTGCTCTTGACAAAGTCAATCGGAGATGGATGTATAACTCCTGCCTTAGCTGCAGGGTCCAAGAGCCCTCCTGGAGGTTTCCAGGACCTTGTCACTAAGGCTGGAACTACACATCCATCTGCTTGACTCTGTCAAGACCTGGATCCCATGAGATCTCTTAAGAACCCAGCAAATAAACTCAAGCTGGTAGAGCTCAGCTTGAGGCCAGCTAAGATGAAAGCACATACAGAAGCACTCATAGACCCAGACTCTGTGCTCCTAGGACTTAAGTCCGCACTGCAACTTCTCAGGCGAGTGCTCTGAGCAGGAAATGAGTGCTGGTGGTTGAGGATCAGGATCAAGACATACTCCACACCTTGAATGAAACCAGTGAGGTATCAGAGGTATCATCACCACTGAAATGTGGTGAGGTCTCACTATCCCTGTTCCTGCCACCTCCCACTGGCACCTGATCCTCCATTCCCTGTGAGGCCAGGACCAGGAGAGCATCTTTTGCTGATTAGAGGCTATTTCAATTTGCAGAGACACTCCAGGAGTTACGATGAAGTATTAAAATCCTAGTGTAGACAAGATTGTTTTAAGTAGTTTATCAGCTTAGAGGAAGCCTACCAGGGAGAAGGGAGTTGCAGGTAACACCTACTAACACAATGACAGGCATTGCCGACACCTTAAAACCACATTTATTTCCTCAGGGCTTTGACTGACAAACTTTTGTGAGTCTCATTCGTGCTGTTCAGACATCACAGCTTCATCTAAAGTGCAAACAAAACATTGCCAGAGCACATTTTCTGTTCCTGAGGGCAGCCCGCATGACCTGATTGGGTCCAGACCATCAAGTCCTGCTGGCCTTCAAAACAGGAGGGAATGATCCTAGGCTCATGGTGACCCTGAGGTGCTGGGAGCTGTTTGAAAAGGACAACGTAACCTCAAATAAATCTGAACTAGGGCTTTTTAGCAATTTAAGAGTGCAGCCGGTGCAGTTGAGGTGCCCAGGTCAAAGGCCTGATACTGCAATTTACCAGCAGAGACTACAGCACATCTTCCACATGCCTCTGGCCTGAGCTTTGGGATCTTACCCAAACTCACCCTCACCACCAACTTCAAAAGGAAAGGTCATGGCATGGCCCAGACTGTGGCCCACTTTCCTTTGGGGACAATAAGGGCATCTTCGCCTTTGTCTCTGGCACTTATTGGGTAATTTATTGTGATAATCTGCTTGTCCTGAAAGACCCACTTATGACTGATTCTGATATTGCCTTTCTGACAGCTTATCTACCCTCCGAAGCCTGGCCAGCACGTACAGCAGGTAAACACACCTTTAGAGGCATTGTGTGTTTCCTGGCAGACACTGCCCCCAAACACACACTGTTTTCTTAGTGACTCAGGAAAGGAGGCTGTTAATTTTAGGTCTCTAAAAATAATCTTGACCTCTGTGTGCCTCTGCCCGCTTGCAGCTCTAACTCTTCCAGTGGCTGTGTTTGCAGGGTGTGGTCCAAGGCACCTCTCCACAGCTCCTGGTGTGCACACGGGCAAAGTGCCGCTGCCCTGCCCAGGTCTGCCCGGCTTCAGTGTCCCAGTCCTCTGCCAGCCTTGGTCATGGCATTTGCCTTTGCTGCCATTTCCCTGCATTTTCCTTCATGATTCAGCCCTACACTATGAAATTAATCTTGTGCAGGAGTGGTGGAGAGTACAGTCATTAAAAGGGGAAAATTGTCTGTTATAGCTGGAGAGGCCAAGCAGAGGTTTAGGGAGGGGTGATGTCTCCTTAGCTACAGCAGCACCACTATG
>JAVSBS010015352.1:10580-64806 GCA_033124195.1 Coracias cyanogaster | reverse complement strand
TTGCCTTCTGCTTAGTTGACAATATTTTCACCCTCAGCAAAAACCAAAACAACCTCTGAGGCTATTTTCCCTGCTTTATGTGATCTTGTAAAAGCTTTCAATCTCAGCTGAGACTTTGCATTCCAGCTGTCAGGTTTTCACTCATGTACCTTGGAACCTGGTTTCAGGGGATATGATGGAAGAGATAATTGGAGCAGAGTGGCTGCCAGCAATTGAGAAAAAAAAAACCACAATAAAAAGCATTTTATTCTGCTAAGAATACTTATATGAACAAATAGGACCCTTGGATACAAAGCAGAAATAATCCTAAGCATTTCTCTATGTCTGCCTCTCTCCACACACCTCCCCTGCAGCAGGTTTCGCACCACACACAGCATCGCTGCATACAGATTTCTTTTGATGTTTTAACGCCTCACCACAATGGGTCCCAGGAGTTTTTGGGGCCAGGTTTGCCGTGCTGATAACAAGGTACTGTGGGTTGGGGGAATTCAATAGCCGGAGATGAGTGGGGACCCGGAGTGTCCCCCTCCTAGGCCTCCCCTCCTTGGGCATCCCCACCATTGCAGACCTGCTCTGGGGAAAGGCTGAGCCCTAGGGCTGCCCCATCCTGCTGTCATGCCTGACACCAGCCTCCAGCCCCTACCCACCCCCCGAGATCTAGAGGGTTTACTGCTGTGATTTGTCCAGTGCAGATATAAGAATAAACCCTGAAACTCAAATAGGAACTCACACTTTGAACTCCGTTTGCCTCCCCACAGCAACCCAAAATCTGTTTTTTACAAGAGACAAAAGGTTTTCAAGTTGTCCAGGTCCAGCCTTTGAAAACATGTTCATGACCATGTAACCTTTTTATTTATTATTAGTAACTCTCTAAGCAAAACCTTCTGGAGGAAGTGCTGTGTTTATGTACTGACACTGCCATGCCTTCTGCTTCAGCAAGTCAAGAACACAAAGTCTGACCGCCACAGCATCTACAAAGTCAAAGGAAAACTAAGTCAAGGCTATGAATGGCTCATATTAATTTTTTGCTGCTTAGTCCTGCCTCCCTGCCCCCCTCCCAGCAGCTAGGCCTATAAGTGGGATAAACTATTTCATCTGGCCCATTCAAACCCCCCAGACAGCTCACTGGAGAGTCACTGAAGTAGCACAGCACATGAGAAACCCCTGGCACTGCACAGCTTCGTTATTACCACCAAATGGAGTTTGAACTCCTCTGAAGATGTGGCCAGTTAAACCAGCTCTTCCATCCAACAGCTTGTGAACTGCCTGTGCCTCAGTGTTGTGATGGGGACAGGGATACTGCAGTGTCAGCCTTGCTGGGACCTGCTGCCTTTGTGCCACACAAGCTGTCAAAGTATGGCTCCGTGCCCAGACCGGGACTGCAGGATGAAGGATGTTCCTGGAGTTAAAGCTGCACACGGTGGTAGGAGCAGCTATTGCCTGGGGAAGCAACACCAGTCCTTCCCACACCGCCATGGCATCTTGGGGCTGATAACAGCTCTCCTGTGACTGCGCAGTTGGTCAACTGCCAGAGCCGCAAATGCAGCCAGGACAAACAGGTGATTAATTTTCAGGGTGCTCAGCTCCCTGCCCTGTCTCCCTGCAGGAGTGCCAAGGCCAACACAGGCAGCCCTGATTTAGAGAGATTTAAGATGCTGTGTCCTTTGCCATCACCATCACGACTCCTATGAAGTAAATTTGAGATTCTGCTCTCTCCTGGCCCAGTCCTGCACAGTCAATAGAGTTAAGCGGATGCACTGTTGGGCCAGGTAATCTGCCCTCAGCGCCTGCTTAGGAAGCTGGCAAACCACTTCTGCCTGACTCCTCATCTCAGTATGTCTCTGCTTTCTTGCTCTAAAGTGCTGTGTTAGCTTGCAAAGAGAAAGTCAAACGCTTCAGGTTTATAATTTGAGTATCACTCTGCAGGTCAATGTCTTCACTAGTAAATACATGTATGAATTTTCACTTCTTTGACATCTATCCTTCTTACCTTGTCCTAATAGGAGAAGTGATTAATGGCACCAATATTATCATGGCCTTCTTAAGCGATAAATGTCTTTTACACTAACTATGCATAGATCAGGGGAATGTGCAGGCCAGTGTTTTTACTGCACATTGCAAAGTATAACAAAAGGAACCAAGTTTCCTCTTTTTCACTGATCATCCAAGAAAACAACATTTCCTTATTTAGAGTGTTTGGTTTGATACTTGTTTCTCAGCAGGAGGAAGTTAAAAAAATAGGAGACTGAACACCAATGGTGAGTATAAATTTGTTTTTTCTTAATGTTACTATTATTTTCCAGTCACATTTTTAACTGCTGAACACTTCCTGCACAGGATTTCCACCAGATTTCTTATGTGTACTTGCCCCAATGTGCAGTTTTGTGCATCCTTCACTCAATACAGATGCTCACATACAGAGAGAAACTAATTTTTTTCATGCATATGGTGCTGTAGTAAAAGCATATCTGAATGATCTTAAGACAGCTATTCATCCAAGGCTTAAATATTTCAGAAAACCTTTAAATTCCTTTTTTTGTTAGTTTTTAATATTCAATAGGCAGATTCTGCTGCCAATGACACGTGGACGAATCCTGAATTGACCTCTCTTAGAATGTTGCTTTGATTTCCCTGATTCACTTGAACATGGTGTTTGTGTACACAATAAGAAAGGGTGTCAAAGCACTTTGATTTATGCCAGATTTATACTGCTCTCACTAATCCCATGCTGTGACTTACCCGCTGGGATGTCTGGGAGCTGGTAGTGCTGCAAACTCCCTTGGAAGAAGCTTAATGTCCCATCACAAGTTCTCCCAGGGTTGGGAAAGGGCAATCAACTTTCTTAGATCTCAGCCCAAACTATAAGGACTACCACAGAGTCTCCTCTTTGCTCTCTTTGGGCCCTAATTTCGGGTATGAGGCATAATGAAGAGTGAAAGCTTGGAAGAATGCTAAGTTTCTCACATGAAAATTCCTTCAAAGTCAAGCCCAGTATGAGGCATTTACAGAAAGCATTTAAAATAAGTAAAGCATGAGCAGTTGTGTATTAAAATAGCCCTTCTCCAGGTAACCACAACAATAAAATAACTACCATAGCTGGCACGTCTTAAGCAGACCCAGCTGGAAAAGCATGAAAATGCAGAGCCCCTGGTGACAGGGTGCTGGAGAAGGGGTGAGGGGCGTGAAGAGACTTGCCAGGGTGCTGTCAGCATCAAACTGGTTTCTGAGTTAAAAAGAGAGCCTGTCAGCTGACTGCTATTCAGAAACCTAGAAAGGGAAACCCACAAACACAGCAGCAAACAACACAACAGTAAGAAAGAAAGCTCATTCCTGCTTTATCCAAACAGAGCTAGTTGCTGCTGGAGCCCAAAGGGATGGCAGAAATGGCTCCAAGGCTGGGATCTCAACTTGTCAGCTCCAACGATCCTGGTGTAAATCCCACGAAGCAGGGGGCATTCCTGCAGGATGTCAGGGGGCTGCTTCGCTTGCTCAGCCACCAAAGTGCCTGCCAGTGTTTCTGAGCACATTTTTCTCTGGCAACATGACTTTGCGCATCCTGTGGTTCAGCCTGGAGCCTGGCATATCGTGCTGTGCCACGTCAGGCTCCCTGACTCAGTGTGGGGACAATAACAACAAAAGCCACCTTCTTTTAGGGGAAAAAGATGAAACCACAAGTCCAGAAAGATAGAAGGGCTTGAGCAGGGTGAGTCAAGCCTTTTTAAATGCTATATGATCAGATTAGACAGAGTGGGGGTTAATAAAAAGCTAGGTACTGGTAGATATAAGGCCACTGAGAAAAGATTTGCTGATTTGAATGGGTGCAAGGGAGGGCTCTGCAGCAGTGGGCTTTGAGGGGACACTTCAGGCTTAGCCCCTGATGCTGAAGGCTTTCAGCCCTGCTTTAAACAAAGCGTGGGATGCTGGACCATGGGCTCTCCAGAGGTCTCTTCTGATCTGATTTATCCCCTGAGTTCGTGAACTTGTTCTACTATGTGGAAAAACTTCTTGAAGTTTCTAAAGTTTCTTGATAAACTGTTGGGTAAGAAATCCACCATCATCATAGAATCATGGAATGTATTGGGTTGGAAGGGACCTCTAAAGGTCATCTAATCCCACCCCCCTACAATAAGTAGGGACATATAATCCATGCTTACTGCGTGTTTTGGTGAGTGCCTCGTGCTGAGACTGAAAATATCTCAGTTCAGTTGCTGGCACTGCCTTAGACTTTCTGGGTGATGCTGAAAATAGTCCTAAGACTAGATGTCCCATAAACACAGCATCCTCTCTTTGGCAGGAGCTCACTCAGGTGCTGGGTGAATCATTTAACCAGTAATCACTGTGCTGTGATTTCAGTGCCCACATATTCAAGGATGAGAGTAATCCTTTCTTCCTTCTACTGTTTTCCTGTTTCTAGAGCAGAGCCCTGTTATTGCTCTATGTTTGTAGAGCAATCAGCACAAGAAGTTCCAAGTCTCACTGAGTCTTTGTTGCATTCAGCTGCAAACTCTTCTCTTCTCTGAATGGCCATGGGCATGGCACCACGAAAATGCCACTTTCTGTAACTTAATCTGTCATGATTTGTCACTGAAGAGCAAACTCTGGAAGATAAATTCAAATACTTCTTCCTCTTCCCTTTTTTTATGAAATTCAGAAATACATATCCACTGCTCTTTGCTTTTGTATATGGTTCTATGAAAAGACAAGAGCTAGTGCACAAGTCAGCAGCTTTCCCTTTGCAGGTTCATAATGTGAATCACACCCTCCTGTTTGAGCTTCATACCTCTGCCATATTCCTGCCTGCCCTACTGATAAGGTAAGATGCAGTGAGGATGGGCAAAGAATGGCCACCGCTACCCTCTGGGACAGGAGACAGTAAACCCTCCAGCACAGCTCAACTGCCCAACTCTCAGCGTGTGGGGAGAGTACCTGTGCCAGGCAAAGCTCCAAAACTCTTCTTCTACCAGAGAAAGTGCAGAGCCAGGGGTTAGTTGTTGTGCTTTAGGGAATCCAAAGGTTTTGCTCAGGTTTTGTGCCAAACTCTAAACCCAACATTTGTGAGGTCACTGATACTATTGCATGAGGGAGGCAGAGGCATCAAGCAGTAAATTCAAGAGAATTAAAACCATCTACTGCCCAGCACTGCCAGCCCATGGCTCCCTGTGGAGTCACTTGAGACACGCAGTTACAACATCCAAGTTAAATTCCCTTGAAAACCAACCTAAACCCAGGCAGTAATGCTCTGCCCCTCTTGCACACAGCAGTAGGTAAAAGCCAACCAAAACAACAATTTTGCTAGAAATTCTAGAAGTTCTTTGTAGAGAGTGGTCAGATATTATGTGCATAATAAGTGAATACATATGCAGACATATATACACGTCTGCTGGTTGGGTCTGAGCTCTCACATCAGTTGAATATGAGTCTAGTTTTCACAACCCAGTAAATAATACTCTGGATTCAGTCTCTGAGATTCCAAATGCAGACAAAATGTGACCAGAGATAGTGATAACACAGTTCCTTGCAAAGGCATGGGAAGGAGGCCTGATTTTGGGGTACTCCAGATCATTATTTATAATGTAGAGGCAAACATCAAGGGGACAATAAGATCATTTATCACTGGACTGCATAAGGCTGAAAGATTCATGTCCTCTCCATCTCTGAGCTGAAAGCCCTCCTGTCTGAGCAGCAGTTTTCTTCAGAAGCTAGCTGGTGCTATCAGTGCCTTTTGCCAACAGCAGCTATAATTACATTAAATGGTTGATTTGCAGAAGCAGAAGGAGGAGAACAACATGTGCAGAGCAATGTTACACAACATCGGAAAGAGTTTGCATACTTCTGTCACTCCAGCAAACCACTTACAATGACACTCACATACTCCAATTTTCTCTCTGTATTTTGAAGATAAGCCTGTTTTGAATTCTTCTGTAGGATTATCTGATGGCTGCACACAGCTTGATTCATTGCAGCCATCAGAGGGGAGCTGGATGACCCCCAAAACAATTCCCTGCTATGAATACCCATTGTGATCCTACACAAACAATGGCACAAGATGTCATGCATCTTTTCCTGAGCTTCAGAGAGGGATGCTCAGATACAAGAACTTAAAAATAAAGCTGCACAATTTCTAGAGTGGAAGTGGAATTGCCTGCAATATGCACTGCCTCTGCTCTTGGAAGCATACTGGTGTTTGGGTAAGTGCTTTCTACCTCCTAATGCTGTCCTGTAATTAGAATTCTACCTTTAAATCTGAGTGCACTTTGTAGGGTTAACAAGGCAACTGGCAGCAATAATGGCAGTAATTACAAATATGTTCAGTGTTCAGAACTAAAGAAAAATACACTAAAGATGAAAAATGCCATCACTCAAGGATTTCTTTGAAACAACACAAGCAGAAATGGGCAAGTTTGCATAGCTATAAATATCACAAACACAGAGCTTACATTATTTAGGGCATGTGTGTGATGAGCGTTCTTCTGAAAGTCTCTGGGCAGCATTAAAGCATGAGAGCACAAGCGATCTGGGAAATATCAAAATATTATAATCTGCTACGGAGACACACAGCTTTTCTTTATGGCTTGCAAAAGTATACTCAAGATTCCACCAGATGCACTCCGCTGTAGGAGTGCCTGTTTACGGCAAGTGGAGGGTGCACAGGGAAGTATTGCTAAACAAGTTGGCAATGGATAAGCATAAGCAACTTGGTAATGAGTTATTTTAATGGTATTGTATATCCTGTCCTTAGTGTCACAGTGAAACATCTCAGGGAACGGTTTGTAACAACCACCTTACAGTCATCCCACATGTATCATCAGGATCCAAAACACATGCAGAGTGGACACAAGACAAATTGGTAGGGATCTCTGTTGTCATGAGGAGTTCCTCAGCTCCTCGGGAGAAATTCTGCTGGAATTTGGCAATATCCTGAACACAAACTGTTCTCAATAAGCTATCAGGAGACCTGAAGTACTCTATTTCCCATCTGCTCTCCAAAGGGCAGAAGTACAAACTGTATATGTCTGAACAACAAATTACTGTAATTCATCTTTTTCTTATTTTGTTAGTTGTCATTTGCCAGTATCCATGAAACATTTCTCCCAGTAGCTCCTCTCAGATACCACTAGACCTGGCCCATAACAAATCTGCGAGGTTTCCCATTTTTTCAGTCTGGGAAATGAAGCATGATAATGTAGAACTTCTCTGAAGCTTCTATTCAACGCCAGACCTCTCCTTTCTCCATCCACCATGCAAGGTAGTTCCAAGATGCACACCTGAGAGGCATTTGACTCCAGGTGCTTGGTCTCAGCACATGCAATACCACAAGGACCAAGTCATGTTTGGGACCTTCACATTTCTTGGTTCCAGGCGCTCCTTCTGGACTTTCCCACTTGTTCTCTGGCCTTCAGCCTCTCAGGAGGAAGATGTGGTGCATTGTTTCTGGTGCCAGCTGTGCCACTGCTCCTGGGCTCTCACATCTCTGCTGGCTGGGAAAACAAGGCCCTAAGCTGAAAACATGAATGGTGCTGTTGGAAGTTGATACAATTAAGACCTTGTTCTGTAGAAGCGGGCAGAAGTCTACATAGGGCTCCCCACCTTGGATATGTAAAAATCAAATGTTTCCAACCTCAAACTGCATGCTGGTGTACTTCTCCAATGCTGTTATCAGCTTAGGTGTTGATGTCAGTGCTAAGAGAAGCAGCCCTTGTGACACACAACAATTTCACACAGTTGAGAGTGGGAACATAAAGTGCTACTGAAAAAACAGACATTCTGTGGTCCTGCTTTGAGCACTGATGATGGAAATGCTCTGTTCAAGCTAGTAGGGTAACTGCTGCAGGGCCAAGGCTCTGGATATGGTCTAGATTCACCCTTTATCGCTTTCTTTGGAAAAGACACGGGACCCACACAGATTGCCCACTGCAGTCCCATAAAGGCTGCTGGAAGGTTGGATCTGCTGTCTCCACAAGGAAGCAAGACAGGAGAAAAGTCCCTGCTTGAACAGACCAGATGGGTTTGTTATTCCTAGACCACGGAAGGGTCTCAGTCCATCACTGGGTACCCCTGAAAAGCTCCGATGCCAGTGGGTTGTGAAGTCTCTGCATGAAGGAGAAGTGGGTGAGCCCAATAATCTCTCCGCTTCTCTCTTTAAAAGTGGCATTAGCACAAATCTAGTTCATAGAACTTTGGGTTGGAAGGGACTTCAAAGATCACCTAGTTCCAACCCCCCTGCCATGGGGCAAGGACACCTCCCACTAGACCAGTTTGCTCAAAGCCCCATCCAACCTAGTCTTGAACACATCCTGGTTTTGGGTATCTGCAACCTCCCTGAGCAACCTGTTCCAGTGACTCATCACCCTCAGAGTGAAAAATTTATTCCTAATATTAATCTAAATCTCCCCTCCTCCAGTTTAAAGCCATTACCCCTCATCCTATCACTACAAACCCTCGTGAAAAGTCCCTCCCCAGCTTTCTTGAAGGCCCCATTCAGATACTGGAAGGTCCGCAAAAAGGCTTCTCCAGAGTCTTCTCTTCTCCAAGCTGAACAACCCCAACTCTCAGACTGTCCTCAATGGAGAGGTGTCCCAGCCGTCTGATCATCTTTGTGGGCCTCCTCTGAACCTGCTCCAACAGATCTACATCTCTCTTGTACCGGGGGCTCCAGAGCTGAGCTAGTGTTGGGTAAGCAGAGCTGACTAACCAATGGTCTCCTAGTGATCTTTAAGACGCCCTTTGACCTTTGCTCCCTTAACTGCTGCAAACTCTGTGCCCACCTCCTTACCACAGCAGACATTTCTTCATGTCTCCCCAGGGTGTCCCACAAGGCACAGGGTGCCTACATCTCAGCTTGGAAACCAGGCCTACAGTCCTCAAATCCTCATTTTTTAAGATTATTGCCATCAACAAAGCAAGCCCAGACTTAGAAAATACAGCGCCTGTCAGTTCATGTTTATGTATGTAGCATCCAGTGCACGTGGATGAAGATATAAATATGCACCCAAGCTTATGCAGACTCTCTACCAGGAGAGCAACAGCTCAGAAGTACTCACCCACTCGCTGGTGCTTTCTGAATCTCATTTTCTAAATATACCTTGCCCGATTCACGGGAGGAGCACAGCACTTGGCACCTTCCAAGGGGAAACACAGATGTTTGGCTCCCAGCCCCTGGAATTTCTTGAACTTCTCTGGACAAAAGGGGAAAGGCCAGAGGTCAAGCAGCACTATTTATTCTGTCTGACTTCCTACCAATTGTTCACAACCACCCAGTAGATAAAGCATGGGCACTTCTTGTCAGCAAGACCCACAGGGGCTGCCAGCACAGCCTGATGAATTCCAATCATTCCTCCAGGCTGCTGGGGGCTGCCCAAGCCCCACTGAGGAAAATCAGCCCCAGCAACCCACAGTCTGCTGAGGAAGGACCTGCCACCAGACAGACCACCCCATCCCCATGGAACCGGCTCTGTTTGTTTGCTGTTACTCAGCAGGGGAGAAATGTTGAGCTTCAAGAGCTGTCTCGCCCCTTGGAAAGCCAGGTACGGTGCAGAGGCAGCCGAAGTGAGGATGCCTGAAGGACTTCTTTTCAAGCAGGAATGCAAGGGAGAAGAGAGAAGAGATGCTTGTCTGGGCTTAAATATCCTTTTTTTTTCCATGCCCTTAAGCTTTAATTTAATTAAATTAAAGAGGGTGATGAGACAATGGAACAGGTTGCCCACAGAAGATACAGGTTCTCCATCACTGGAAGTGCTCAAGGCCAGGCTGGAAGGGGCTTTGAGCAACCTGTTCTAGTGGAAGATGTCCTTGCCTATGGCAGGGGGCTGGACTAGGTGATCTTTAAATGCCTCTTACAAGCCAAACATTCTGTGATTCTATGAATTTCAGAGAAAAGAGTCAGGAGCACACCCACAAAGTAAAAGTTCCTTGCTCAGAACTCAGTTCTCAGGATCCAGGTAGAAAAAACCCGCAGCCCTAAGAAAAGAGCTGGGATCAGCACAATCCCTTCTCTCCTAAAACCAGGTGGCTGCTCCACAAGGACAGGCACTGTCCCATAGTTATTTCTCCCCGCCCAAGCAGTCACACACACGGCTATCAGACAGCAGCCCGGATCTGGGCACTCACCA
The DNA here is from genome assembly GCA_033124195.1 of Coracias cyanogaster. NCBI lineage: Eukaryota > Metazoa > Chordata > Aves > Coraciiformes > Coraciidae > Coracias > Coracias cyanogaster. The sequence continues at coordinate 54,697 of JAVSBS010015352.1, read as the reverse complement.
GAACAGGTACCCAAAAGCTGCTGTGCTCTGAGTCATCTCAACCTGCACAGAGCAGCAGCCTCCAGCTGTGCCAGTGCTTTGTGCCACCAGCAGGTCTGCACTCACTGCGGGCAGTGAGCATGGGGTGTTTTCATCTAAAAAAAGAATCCAGAATGTGCTCAGACTACTTTTTCTGTAAATACGTTCTGTGCTAAAAACAAAACACTGCAGCAGCAACCACAATGGTTCCCCAAACAGGAGGTCAGGGTGGCATGAAGCTCCCTGGCTGGTGTCCCTGGCACTATTGCTATTCAAATAATGGAGGGAAAAAACACAAGTGGTGGCCCAGCTCTCCATGCTGCCCTCACATCACCTGCAAGGGCTATAATTGAGCAGTATCCGTCACACGAAAATGCCTCCAGCTTGCAGGCTATCCCTACCACAGAGGTGGCCCTCATTCTGCACTACTTTCAAGTATTTCTACAGTGAGAAGAGAGAGAGTTCCGAGACATCTGCATCCTCCAGCCAGACCAGAGCCTTTTGGGGCCAGAGGGGTTTGTGCATCAGCTGTGCATTGTGCTGGCATTGAATCACCATCTGACACTGGGTGCTTTCTCAGCAGCAGGGAAACATGAATGTGAAGCAGTGTTACCTTCCCTCCTTCCCTCCCTCTGTCCCTGTCCTGGGCATGCTCTGTGATTACTTACCATGTGGATATCTGCAGCTTCAAAGGCTGCAAATGTTAATAAAGATCTAAGAAAGTGAAAGCTTCAGCCTGCATTCGTATTGAATGCAAACATGATTTTTTTCCAGAAACAGCCCTATTTCATTCACTTATATGTTCTCTGTTAATTTAACCTCTCAATTTTGGGGAGGAGCTTTTAGGTCCATAAAATGGTAACATTCCATGCTGTCTCTCTTCTCCCTTTCTCTTCTCACTAACCCCAAGGGTGATTTTAAATGCACCCTTATTCTCCCTACTCCTCCAAGAGGTAGAAAATTTGTTCAGAAAGAAGAGCAAGAGCATGACCACCTCTCTGGCCATTACTGCCATGCCTGTTGCACGCCAGCACCACTGGGGCAGGCTAATCTACCTAACCTGAGTTCCTACAGTGAGTATGGAAGTGACTCAGGGCATGCTACAGCCCGAAGATGTGCCCATGCAAGAGTTAAAGCAACCAGTGCTGTGTCTTCATCACTGAGTTGAACCAGCCTAACATTTTGGAAGCAATATGTACCCAGGTCTCTATTTTGTTCTGTATTTCTACAGTACCTAGCACAGCAGTGCTCTGATTCATACACAGTGTTCCCAGGCATGGTCCCAAAACAAATGAGAAGTTGCAACTCAGCAATCACAGGCTTAACTGACAGGGCTTAAACAATTCTCTGCAAAACCACTAAAATGAAGAGGAGTGTGGCTTGGCTTCCATTGAAACAGAAGCACCAGGAGGTCCAAATTCTTTGGCCTGGCTACCAGACCTCAACTGGTTGACTGTACGGGCACAGTACAGCTGTGTTAATACTCCACCATTCCTGTGAAGGAGCTTGGTCACATAGTGATGTTAGAGACCACCTCCCAGGCTAGCTGTAGCCCTGTGACAATGTCGCTGACATGACATCAGTCAGCAGGACCCTGCACCATAGCAGCTCTGGTAAAACTCCCAGCAGACAGTGGGGAAAGGTGTGCACAGTTCTTTGGTGTCAGCAGCATGGCCAGCACGTGAGCTACATTGCTCACAAGACCCGTGTCTGGAAACAAGTAACCAACTATCCAGACCTCCAGCTTGTCTTCACTTGAACTGTATATCCCTTCCTAGCACTGTTCATATGGGTTTGGACCCTGACCTAATGAAACATTCAAACGTGTTCCATTTTAATCACTGTTCTTAGAGAAGCGGAGAGGTGGGGAGACAGCATACATGGAGTTTGTCTTTTACACTGGCAGGCAGAGATGCTGAATTCATCCCTGTGTATTTGCTGATGGACAGTAGTAACCATCTTTGAGGAAGTCTGGTGCCTCCTGCTTGACTTGTCCCCAGGGGAAGAGCTGTGCCATTGCAGCACCTTTGTTCACCTCTGTCCTGAGTTCACTCCTTCTTGTCCCTGCTGGCTGCCTTGCTGACCCTGGCAGACTTGTGAGCTAGACCTGCCCCAAAGTGCTGCTGGGGTCTTGTAGTGGTTTAATCCCAGCCAGCAAGTCAGCACCACAGAGCCACTTGCTCACTCCTCCCCAGTGGATGAGAGAGAGAATCAGAAGGGTAGAAGTGAGAAAACTCACTGGTTGAGATAAAGACAGTTTAATATGTAAAGCAAAAGCCATGCATGCAAGCAAAGCAAAAAAAAGGAATTCATTCACTGCTTTCAATCAGCAGGCAGGAGTTCAGCCATCTCCAGGAAAGCTGGGCTCCATCACACATAGCTATTACTTGGGAAGACAAAATACTTAACTCTGAATGTCCCCTCCCTTCCTTCTCCTTTACTCAGATTTATAAGCTGAGCATGATGTCATATAGTATGAAATATCCCTCCAGTCAGCTGGGGTCATCTGTCCCAGCTGTGTCCCCTCCCAGCTTCTTGTGCACCCCCAGCCTACCCACTGGTGGTGTGAGGAGCAGAAAAGACCTTGACTCTGTGTAAGCACTGCTCAGCAACAGCTAAAACATCCCTGAATTAGCAACACTGTTTTCAGCACAAGTCAAAAACACAGCCTTATAGTAGCTACTATGAAGAAACTGGCTCTATCCCAGCCCAAACCAGCACAGGTCTCTGCTTGGGGCTGCCTTCTGCTGCTCTGCCACGCTCACAGGGGTGTGCAAAGTGAGTGGATAGGGAGGGCTGCAGCCCAAATCTGAACAGGGCACATGGCCCTGTGGGGAGGCTGTCTTCTACTTGGGTCTGGTTAGATGGAATGCCCCAGCTCCAGCAGGTCCTCAAATGCCACCAGCAAAAAAGCCAGGGTTATCTGGCCCACTCCCAAGTAAAAAGGGGAGGAAGAGGCATGAAACAAACAGTAGAAAGGCCTCAGTAGAAATTGAAGGCACTCCATGCCTTGGAATGGCTTTCAGCCTCTTCTCAGATGAAGTTCAAGTGCAAATATGGTCCTGCTCAGAGGCAGATGATACGGATTGCTGCCATAAGCAAAGCAATGAGTTCTTAAAACACTTGCTACGAGTGTGGGAAGCCACTCAGAGGAGCTAGAAATCATGCAAAATGATGGGGGCTATGAACCCAGAAGCTTAGCTCTGGCCTGCTGGGATTGCTCTCATAACTCCAATCTTAACACATGATCTGTTTAAGGGTGATAGGAAGGAGAGGAGCAGTGCAGGGGTGCTGTTATGCATCAAGTGTACATACCACTGCCAGCAACCTATCACTTGACAATGAAGAGCGTGGTGATGGAGCCCACTGAGTAAGTGCATACAGCATGTGAAACGAAGGGGAAAGCAGTGAGGTCTCTGCGCCGGACCACCAGGACTGGTGAGTAGGAGAGAAAAATGTCTGGACTGAATCTCAGTCCGCCAGAAAGGATGCAAGGGAGAAGCTGTTATCCTCGACTGGGGCTGAGGGTGGCTGCTGGCAGTCAAACATCTCCATGTTTATATTCCGTTTGCCTCCTATGGAAAGTGCACAGAGTCCAGCATTTTGTAGCAAATGTAAAACAACAGAGACTTTGACTCACAACTGGGATTTATCTAGGTACTGCCTGTGATCTTTGTGGTAAGGCTCAGACTTTACAGTTCACTGCCCCAGGTTGTGATTCATGCCAAGAGAGGCCATTAAAAAGAGATTTACAGAAGATATAGAACTGCCCAAATTATCTGCTAAGGCTAAGCAGAGAAACAAAGGTTTGACTCTGCCTCTGCAAGAGAATATTGCTTCCTTTCAGCCAGAATCAGACACCTAAGCCTGGTCAGTCCTTTCTTTCTTGCAAGAGAAAGATGCACAGAGGAGCAGTGCACAGCCAGACAGTACCTATACCAGTAAGGTGAGTGGGGAGAGGGCTGGGCCATGGCCCTGAGGCTTCACACACCCCCTGTCCATCCTTCAGGACTCTTATCACTGTCTCCAGCACAGTTTTGGCCCAGGGCAGAAAGCAGTCTCCTTATTTGGAAGGGAAGAGACATTATCCTCATGGAAGTAAGCTGGGCCATGATGTTGGCATCAGAATGATAAAACGAGGTTTTCTGTACTCATTAGTACAGGTACAACATCAGACACTGGAGATCTAGTTTAGATTCCCCTAGATTCAAGTCTTCCATCACTATGGAGAGTGCAAACTATATATAATTTGTATGGATAGGGCTCACTTTGTGTCCGCTGCTGAAAGAGTTTTAGTTTTATAAAATGAGTACATGTTTATTGAACCAGACACTGGACACTTCACCCACCAACCCTGAGACTCGTAATTCCTAGTACATTATAGCTGTTGCTGGTCCAAAGACAAATGAATTGTTTTATGTATAGTGAAAGATCCACAAAACCCAGGATTTAGAAAGCCCTACTCCAAGATCAGACAGTCTGGTACCTACGATGCTCTCCAGGGCTGCTTGAGACCTGCATCGATTTCCTTCTCCTTGCAGATAATGACCCTACCCCTAACCCTGTTAGCATGAGTTGTCGTTAGGCACTTCCTTACCCTGGCAGTGTTGGACTCAAACTTCACCCAAGTCCGGGAGAGCTTGTTCTCCTTAGCTCAGCCCCAGTGTCACCCAGGTTGAGGCAGACAGATATCCTCATGACATGCACACCCCAAAAAGCTGTAGCTGCATTAGTGTCCTATTACACCAGTGAACAGGGACACAGGATCATTTTCATGTTATTATGCTTCTGGTTAAATAGTAATATTAACTCCTTGCTTCATATACTGAAGAATTTAGTCCAGACAGAATGAATCTGGCCGCATGCTAGACTGCCCTGCATGTAGTCTCTGACTGGCCCATGACAGAAGGACTCAAGCATGTGTCCCTGAGATACGTGACTGTTGTTGGCTGGGTGATAGGTTGGGTTTCTTTTGCAGTAGCATCGTTTTCAGCCTAGATGAAGATGCACAGACATGTGTGTGGATCACATGAAAATGATGAGGCTTGAGGAGTCACAAAGGGCAGCCAATAATCCTAACTGCTATAAACACACTAGGAAAATGAGAGGGAGGGACAAGCTGTGCCTGTGGGAGAGGGGCATAGCTGAAAATGCTCCCAGGGCCCATGGCTTGACCCTTAGATGAACTGAATCTTTGATCTCAAGAGAGGATTCTCACAAGCTTTGCAAGCACAGCCGAGCATCAGTTCGTGGATGCGCAGAAAGCTACACCTCCTCCCTCCCTCATTCCCACAGGGGAATAGCCCTACAAGGTACATCTTCACAGCTCCGCACTTCGGGGTCAATTCCTGATGTTTATTTGTTGACTGGAGTGCTTTCTCATATGGCACATACAGACGATTTATTACTCGCAGTTATTTCCATTAATAACACAATAAATTGTCGTACTTATATGCTCATATCTAGAGGCTATAAACACAGGTTCAGCAGGACAGAGCGGGCTGAAGGTAACTCTAACCTCCCAGCAGCCAGGGAGGGATGCCAGCTCCTCACACTGGCTTGGTGACATGGGTATGAAGCTCCCTTCCCCTCTTATTCAGGCAGAATTTGCTCTGCCCTCAGGCTGTGTTGTTAAATTGAACATGAACCCCAGTTTTTCACATCCCTTAGTTGTCTGAAATAGGATTTTAATTCAAACCAACCTCCAAATAAGTCTTGTTTCTCAGAGGAGAGAACTGGGACATAGAAATTAAGACCTGATTAGACAAGTTTGAAGAGTTTAAATACTTTATCATTCTCTCTTGGCAAGCCTTTGTGTCCCAGCTTCTTTTTAAACTTTTTTTTCTTTCCTCAGGAATTACATTTTACTTGGGATTTATAGTTTTTGGCATTGTACTTACACCAATCCTACCTAACCTGCAAACCTTTCTCTTGCAGCATCTTTAATGGTAATCCATTTGCCTTCCCTCTTGTCTATTCTTCCAAACGCTTCAATATTAAAATCAACAACTGCAGTGTCTTGAACGTGTTCCAGGGAAAGGTAAGACATTGCACTGGGAAACAGCAAATATCATAGTTTGCATAGGGAAAAATACAAGTTTTGTTTAATCTCTGTCTCATTACAAGCACTGTGTGCTGGCTCTGAGAAACATGAACTCAAGTTGAGTTATTTCCTTGTGAGTGAGTAATGGACAATCCATCTCGCTTGCCAGGAAGCATGGCCCCAGGGCTGTGCAGTACAGGGCTTCCAAGAAGAAAGGGCCATATTTGTAAACAGAAAATGACAACACGTCATTACGAGAAGCAATTCCCTACTTGAAAAGTGCTGAAACGAAGCCACCAAGCTTTCTTTATAGGGAATGAGTCCACTAAACAGGAAGGTCAAAGATGTGACAACGTCTGGATAGAAGAGTAAAAAGTCCATATGTATCATCCTGTCATTATGCTGGATACAAGACTAGTAAATATTTTGTGACTGTGGAAAGTCTGATATTGTGTAAGTGCTTTGGGTCTGCAGGATGGTGGAGCCAGGCCAGCAGGGACTTGTTTGGTCCCACTCCTCAGAGAGGGTTTGCACCTGACCTGTGCTCACTGGCACAACAGTCAAGGTGTCTGCGCAGCATAAGGGACTTTGAGCCAAACAAGAACAATAGAATCATAGAATCATAGAATGTATTGGGTTGGAAGTGACCTCTAAAGGTCATCTAGTCCAAACCCCCTACAATAAGCAGGGACATCTCTAACTCGGTCAGGTTGCTCAGAGCACCATTGAGCCTGACCTTGAATGTCTCCAGGGATGGGGCCTCCACCTCATCTCTGGGCAACCTGTTCCAGTGATCACACACCCTCATATTAAAGAACTTTTTCCTATCTAAAGAGCCAGTGCACCTTATGAGTATCAGTGCTCGCCCGTAATTTTGCCTAACGAAAGGGAGCACAGACTCTTCTTCAAGCTCCTCAGAAGTTCACGGGAGAGCCAGAGAGAGCAGCAGATGTCAAAGGGTGAAATGCTGGCTCCTGGAAAATCCGGAGCAGAACTCCCATTGGTTTCAATGGACTCAGTCATTTATCCTTAGATTTCAAGGCTGAGGCAGACTACTGAACGTCTTGTATAAAACTCCCACAAGAAACAGCAGTTCAACACGTCATGCCCCAAATCTGCTAGTGAACCACAGCAGTGGTCCCCAGATTTCCCTGTCCCTGGGCTACACAACAGCAAGTTAGACTCTGGGAGGAACAACAAATCTTGGTCTCCTTGTAGCATCAGGCCTAATTTGTCATGTACTAGAGCAGAAGCAGTGTCATGTCTTGTATGACAAAGATACTTGCCCATCATGGATGGAAGGCTGCTGATCTCAGTGACATGTCTTAGAAAGCTGTCTAGTTTTGCTTTGATTGTTTAAGGTAGCAAAGACCCCGTATGTGCCCTTGGAAGTTCCTTCAGTGGTTGGAAGTCCTCTTCCATATGCACTTACAGGATCCATAGAGTCTAATGTGCACGTGGTTTGGGTACTAATGCTGCATGCTGGCACCAGGCTGTGTTTCAGAGGATAAAATATGCAGCTCTCCATAAGCGGATTAGGAAACAAACATTGAGGAGTGGAGAACAGGGCAGGAAAAGAACTCATCTCCAAAAAACATCCATGGCAAGAACTGAGGCCTCCTCTCTGTTGGAACTAGGGAAAATGTGGGATTTAAAACTGCAACTGATGGGAGACTCTATTACTTTGCAACATTAAAGAGATACAGTAGTGTTCCCTGCCTCCTAACAGACCCATCATGGCTCCATTTATACTCAAACTCAGCTCTATATGAACATCACAAGATGTCCCTTGTTCGAGTCAGCTGCACAGTGTGTACAGTGTCATTTGGGAAATCAAAGGTAGTAGAATCATTCAATGTTTTCATGGTCTTGTTTTACATGAGCAAGGTCCCTGGAGTCACTAATCTACTGGGCACAACTAGAAAAAAACCTTTGCAGCCTGAGATAAGGCGGATAGTTGCAGAAGAACTCATCTTTAAGAGACAGGTAGCCCATACAGCTGCCACGCTTTCCAGTATTTGCCCAGATCTGCAGATACTACAACTATTGTCAAGAGGGCTTGTACAGTGGTATGGCTAACCTACTGCAAATGCCTGCATGGACTCGTCCACATTATCTTCTTGACTCCCACCCTGTATCTGGACTCATACATGTAGGTGAACGCCACACACTGCTCCTACCTCCTCCAAATCTTCACCTCTTTCTTCCTCTCTCTTCCTTTCTCTACTTTCTCTCCGCCTTGTCCCTTGGACCTTATTCCATCTTCATTACTCAACGCTGTATAGATATCACTAGCAAAAACTGTGCATTACAGAAAATAAACCCCAAGGCAAAATGAAGGCTGAAATACTACATAAACAAGCTGTTTTGTAGGAATCCTAATGTCATTACTTTAGGAGAAGAGAGGAGGATGATAAATTCTAATGCAAGTCTCCCACTCAGTTGTAAAACATGCTGCTGTATTTATACTAAAATAATCATTAGACAAACAGTTATGTTTTTTTTCCCAGAAAACTGTATCCTGAATTTGTTCTCAGACAGGAAGTTGCTCATAACCTCTCACACTTCCCTCTTTGATGCCAGCTATTTTAGGATTACTCTACTTCTTCTTTGCCTCTCTCCCTATAAAACTGGAATCATTTTAGCCCACAAGGTTATTCCTTCTCAGCATATGAGTCCACTTATAGATTTTTAGACTTGAAAATAAATATCTGACAAAAAAAGGAATCTGATCTACAGAGGGAGGCGAGAAAAGAAAGATCAAACATCCATTGCTCCAGCCTTAGCAATGTCCAACATACTCAGCAGACTTGCATTCATTTTACTGTGAGAGATGTGTAATCCCTGGATGGATCTGCTTAGTAAAGATTTAGTATTGAAAGGGTGATGCCTGAGAAAATAGGAGTGCAGTTGTTGTGTGTTGCTCAGGGCTGGCTGCTCAGAAAGATGCCCAGAAGAAACAGTGTATGCATGCAAATGAGAAAACTTCTTGGAAAAAAAAGCCACTTACATAGTAATGGCCCAGCTCTCACAAAAGCTGTTCTGTAAAATAAATTATTTGAGCAAGACTGCACTTTACTTTTATACTTCCTATTAAGTGTATAAAATTATACTATTGACCTTTTGCAAATCATGGCTGGGCATCATTTGCCATAGATGGGGTCACTCTGTAGCTGTATGAAGACATACAGATATCATTTTAACATGAGCCTGGCACTGCAGGCTGTTAGCTGGAACAAGGGGACAAAACAAGCCTTCTGGCGTGCAACCTGAAATATATTTGCTGCCATCTTCCACATGATTGTTTCAGCCATTCCCTAATAGTCATCTTCCCTCCTCAGAACAAGACTCTTTGAAGAGAAAGGGGTTTATATGTGAGGTAGGTGTTCAAACCTCAAAAAGCAGTGAGGATGTGCCTCAAAGACAGAGCAAATGCCCCCTCTGAAGCTCTTGTTCCCATGCATGAACCCTTCAATGTCATGTGGGACTTGGGGTGTTCATTGCTTATTTTCTTGCTGCCAGCTCTGCCCTTCCCAGGCCAGTTCCTTACCTCCTCACAAGATCTCCAAGTCTTTATTTAGGCAATCACATTTCTCAAAATTATTACTGGAAATGTGCCCAAAAGGATGTTGACAACACTTAGACACTTGTGGTGTTTTGGTTTGGTCTAAATAAAGGAATATACATTTTAAACACCAGAGAATGAAAACTCCTGGAGGCTTAATATTTCAAAATAAGCCTTTATTTCTTAACCCATCCCACCTGCACTTAACTCAACCAGTCCCATTCTAAATCATTTATAACTGGGCAGTTCTTACAGCACCCAACAGAGAGCAGCAATACATGCATCCTAACTAGAGTTAATTCCTTACCAGACTTGATCCCTGAAGAAGTTACACATTGACTGATAAAATTATCATGCACACATTTATCTGACTGTATTTAAATACTGCTTAACTACATTTTAATCAATGAGAATTCTTCTGCTGCAAGAACCCAATAAAGCCCTTGAATAGTGTTAAAAAAGTGACAATCACAGCCCTACTTTTTACACTTCTGCTGCTATTCTGCTCTTCCTTTTTCCCACAGATACCAAAAATGAGACATTTCCGAGCAGGCCTAGGTTTGGTGGTTTGGCTGAAATCAAACACTAGTTTTCAAATGACCTTTTGATCCAGAGAGGAATGCCTACAAAGCTGCAGAACACATTAGGTTTGACTGACAGCTAATTTTTTTCCCTGCTTTTCCATCTGTCTGCACAACCAAAAAATCAACTATTCCACACAAATTTTTAGTATGTCCTTACCATCCTTCTGGATGTGGTGTCACTAGCTTTCAAAAAAACCTGGGATTCGTGCCTGGTGGCATGGTACCAGCGGTGGAACTTTTAAGACCCACAATAAATATTGGGAGAGCTGGGACACACTTACTATGATTGGCAACAAATCAGAAATCACATCCCCTGGCTTTCTCCTGGTTTACATCTATCATATAATGTTCTTGGCAAATCATTTACGGTAAAGTTTTGGAAATGAGTGCTTAACATTTGTCTTCTAAGTTAAAATGTAAGCACTGCAATTAATGGTTTGACCTTCAAATGTATTCAGCAGCCTCTGGCTCTTTCAGAAATCAGAGCTGTTGTGTGCTCAGTGCTTAAAAAATGTGTCTGATTTTCTTTTTTGCCCAACTTTGGATAAAAGAATAATTTTAATGTTCAGAAATGAAGGTTTTGCTTATGCTCCATAAGCGTTCTGTAATCCACAGAACTTCTAAATGTGAAATGCTGCTGTTAACTCACTTATTCTAATGTGGGTTTGGAGGTTTTCAGTGGCATAAATTAGAAATATAACTTGCAGTATTTTTTAAATACTTTGAGGTACCAAGATCCAGATGACAATTGATGTGACATACTTATCACCTGCAGCGGAAAACCACCACCGGGAGTGAAACCATGAGGCATCTCCTCATGCCCACAATGTTCTATGTCATTTGTGGTACAACAAAGAAGTCTTTACAGCCATATATTTATTTGTCTTGCTTGGTGCCCTTTGTGTTACTCCCACACATTGGACTTTAAAGCTTTCTTTGACAGTTTTATTATCTTTCATACTTTGCAGTCCTTAAAGGCACTGATGTTGCAGAATGTTCTGGGGAAATCAGTGGCAAAGCTCTCTTTGTTTTTCCTAGGGGAAGACCTTGAAGGCCACTAAAGCTGCTCAGCAATGTTTCCTTTCCTTTTAAGGGCGAGCTGAGGGAGGCAGCCCACTTTCATCCTGACATCTTCCAGATGAGAGGGAAGCTAGTGCTCACAACCAGGCAATGACAAGTGCTGGAGCCCAGCAGCTAGTGGAGATGCAGCATTGGCTGATGGACAGACACTGCCAGGGCATTGAAAGCCGGGGTCTGTGCTCTGCCCTGCTGCTGTCTGTGGCTCTTCCTCAATATCTTCTCTGTAGGGCAGAGCTAACCATCAAACTGCATCTGTTGGAGGACTGCCTAGCCAGCCCAGGCATCACTGAAGGACAATACTGGTGGCAGCGGCACAGATCCATGTGCACGAGAAAGCAAAGCTTTTCACAGTGGCACTTGCCGTAGCCCTTTCCCTAGTGGGATCACCGCCATGCCTTACTAATTTACAGAGATCTACCTTATGCAAGCAGGGAAGATTTGAAGTTGTGTTTGAAATAGGGTGTGTTTAGATGCTTACCTCCTTTCTGAAAAATTTTTTAGTGACTTTGTATTGTAGAAAAGCTTTTTTCACAGGTAGAAAAGCTGAGCAAGAAAATACTACTAATACTAAGCAATGAGCAAACTATCTCAAAAATATGAGCACCTGCCTTGAGTGCAGGACTATTCAATGCTGAAAATTAATCATGCAAACATAAGCCTCCACCGTAAAAGCAAACTGTCTTGTTTTAATTTTCAGCCCAATAAGTGTATATGTACACTGCAGCACTAAAATAAATCAGTGTCCAGAAATAAACAGCCATCACATTTCCTACTGGGGGTAAAAAAAACCACAGGATGGAGATACTTTTTCCTAGAGCCTGTAGTGACAGGGAAAGAGGCAAAGATTGGCAGGGAGGTTTGACTAGATGACCTTTAAAGGTCCCTTCCAGCCCAAACCATTCTGTGATTCTATGAGGCTATTGTGGCAAATGTTGTCAGTGCCATCACCTCTCAGCCCGTATAGACTCTTGCTCTCCAGGGTCTCCTCCTTGCTTGTGTGAACTTAAGGATGATTGTCAGATGTTGCAGCTTGATGATGTGGTGTCTTGTGTTCCCTCTTCCCTAGCAGGACATCTAAAGAGTCTCCCAGCACTGGCTGCTCAGGTAGCTTTACAAGCAAAGTTCAGGCCTCTCCTATGGGCTTTACTCCTTTCCTGCCTATCAAGTTCACATCTGACTTGTCTGTTTGTTGCCTGCCTGGACACAAACTCTTGCACTCCTACCTGCACAAAACCAAGGTCCAGCAAGGAGAGTGGAGCTCTGGCAGCATTAAGGTGAGGGTAAAGATATTTCAGCTCTGCATCTGTGGTGGTGTATCTCATTTCCAACTATATCTCATGGCTACATTTCCTTCTCCACCTATCTCCTTGTAGACCTGGCTGCTCTCCTGCTGCCTTCTCCTCCTTCTGTTTCTCCTTTCCCTTCTCTAGCTCAGTCAGGACATGCTGCAGCTCTGGTTCAGCTGCTTCAACTGCATCCATGGTCACAAGCTCCACTGGTCATTTTTCTTTGTGTGGATTAATTGTGTAATTCAACATACACCTCAAAATACTCAGCCAAAAAATATCCCCTCCATTGTGTCCTCAAAGCCTGGTCTGAACTCCAGGATCTTCTTCAGCTTTGTCTCCCAGCTGCATCCTGTCTCCCACCACTTCCCCAGATACCGTTTCCCATCTCAGGAGTTTCCATTAAAAATATTAGCCTGGATTATCTATCTCCGGCAGCTAGGCAGATATAAAGGCTCTCTCTGCCTTTAAATGACACTACCGCTGTCAAAATTGCCTTCATCTCTCTCCTCAGCTCTCCAAAAATACCATATCAAGTTGTCCCTACAAACTCCAGGCAAAATCACAACCCTTTTCCCCAGTCAAGGCTTCCAGCGATCATCCTCTCTTTGGATTTTAAAGCTCTTTGCCTGAATCCATCTTGTTTTGAAATGCTAAAGATAACAGCTTGCAAAGTACATACATTTACATACCTCACTTCATTCAAATTAACTGGGAAAGATAAGAATCTCTAGCAAATTAATTCTGCTAATGTTCTAAACTGTGAATTTCAGTCACAGCTGAAAACTAAACCAATTCAGCTAAATTGCTGATTCTTGTTACACCCTAAGTGATCTAAAAGCATGCATCAATAAGCAAAGCAACTTTGCTTTGTGCAGCTGAGCTCTAGACTGATTTGCTGCTTTCCAGGATTGTCTGATAAAAAAAGCCACAGTCAGCTCCAGCTAATAAGAGAAAATCAATCCCGAGCCAAAGAGCAATAAAAATGTGGTAGCAAGTTCAGAACATTTTGTCACAGCTAAAATTGGTTTTCTATGAACCATCTGAAATAATATGTACTGCAAAGCTTTGCAGATCTCAGCTTTTAAAATAGCAAATGTCTGGTTGAAAAACAGTTCCAGGAGTAAGGAGAAAATCCACATTTTGTCCCAGAATGAGGGACAGTGCCGAGGTGAAGAGTGAGAGATGCTACACAAAGGGTTTGGAAAGTAATTAACTACTCGGTGCCCTGTGACACTTGAAACTCAGGAGTTTATCTAGACAAACTTTGTTTGAAATGTTACGACCATCTGTGTGTGTCTTTGGATAACCTGAAACTGGACTCCAGCTTCTGAGATGATCAGAGCCTTATAGATCAGGGATTAATGCCATTTGTAAAAAAAAAAAAAGAGCAAATCCAAGTGAAAGGGCTAGAAACCACTGGGATGTTTTGTTTCCACCATTCCCACACTGCCACAGTGGCTGAGTGCCCCACCGGCTCTCTTATTTGGATTTCTAAATATAAGATACACTGGTGTAGCTAAATCCCAGAAGTGCATAGCAGAGAGAAGAGCAGCATTTACAGACTCAAAGATGCAAGACTCCTGTGGGGATTGCGGGTTCAATGTGGACATCCCTACCTTACCAGTGGCCAGGGCAATTCCCAGCACCTGGGGCTTGGAGGCCAGAGCATAAATCCGTGGGAGGGAACGCAAAGGGCTGCAAGCAAATAAACTAAATAGACAAGGAGCAGAGCAGCCTGTGACAGCATTTGATATTTTTTATGTCCTGGGGGGCTTGGGCTGGTGATGGCAAGTGCAGGTACTGCCACACCTCTGATGAAGAGGTGACCATCCAGTGGTGCCACCCAGCACAACCACAGCCCAGCTGTCACCCTCCAGAGACCATGGCCACCTCCTCAACTTCTAGTCCATCCACCTCCCACCTATGAATCACCAAGGACTTGATCTTGCTCCTGTAATCTAGAGACAGAAATATTTCCTACAAGCCTCCTTCCTCCACTGCTGGAGGAAGCTGGAGTCCTCTGGCCACAAACAGGCTTCCCACGAGCAGATGCGCCCAGAGCATCCACCCACGCAGCCCTGAAAAGATGAGCCTTGGGAGGGAGCAGGCAGCTTGGTCTCCACCAACTCTTTTCACACAGATTAATGAACACTCACAAAACAGAAACGCCCTTTCATCCACAGCAGTTGAGGCCATGCTCCAGCCCGTGACCCAGCCCATCCCTACAGGAGTTAAAGAGAAGCCATGATTTGTGATAAAAGGCTGCTTTCCCTTTTGTGCTTCTCCCCATGGCACCGCACAGCTTGAGCAATGTAGCAGCTTCAAACTGTTTTAAAGCAGAGACCTGCTTCTATTTTTGCACGGTGTCGCAGCCCTGTGAAGCTTGGTGGCTGTTGCTTTTGGTGTGAATTGTCTCTTGCAGGCAGCATGAAGAGTTAAGCAAAGAAGTCCCAGCTCCAGAGGGAATACAAAAAGCAACTACTTAAGTTTCACACAAAAATGATTTTCAGTGAATAAAGCAGCTGTGACTCTGCCACTACCACAGTGATGAGCACACCATGGTGTGGTGGGACTCCATACATCTACTATGTCACCCTGACAGGGTGTTAATCTGCTGTGGTCCACTCTGTTCCCATGGGCAGATTGTACATTTAATTGACTGGACTATGCACATTTCATACCTTGCTGATCATACAAGTGATAAATACCTTGATAGGGCTCTTAATTTAAATAGTTTGAGTATTTTCCTTGACATCTACTTAGAAGAAATCAAGTGCTGTCCTCCCTGAGTGCTGTGGGTAACACTTCCTTCCCCTGAGCTTCACAAATAACTTCTCAGCACCATCAGACCTGTGTGTCACTTATTTTCTCTGTAAGATATTTTTTCTCAATGTGAAAGGATCACGCTTCCTCTATTCCCTTGTTCATTCAGACTGCTAACTCTTGGTGGAAGAGTCTATTTTGAAATGGTTTTGCAAAATGGTTGCACAGCTCTGCCTGTGCTCGAGAACCCTCTGTGCCACTGTGATGAAACTGTAAAAGATAAGTAGTGAGAAAGGAAGCTGCAGGGATCAAACTGATGACTTTCACATGTATGGTCACCACTTTTATGTATTAACAGTTGCAAGACCACACAGAAATTTTTAAGCGTTTTTAAAGAAGCAGGGATTTTATACCAAGGCACAGGCAAGAAATGAAGCCACAGGTAGAGCTAAAAAAAAAAGGCATATCACGAGAGGCTGGGCTTATGCCTCTGCTACTTAATGTCTACAAAACTGTCCAGTTGGGCTATTCAGGCAGACAAAAATTTATCTTTGTGGAAGGTTTCTGAGTAGATGCCCAAACAGAGACAGAAAGGACTGAAGATACCATCAGCAAGTGAGTTTGTTCTGAAAATAAACAGGCTGCAAACCACCATAGACACAACTAGGCCTACACAGAGGCCCTCGCAGGAGCCTGGGTTTGAAAAAAAAAGGCAGGCCAGCTCCCCAAAACCCCCAGCTGCCTCGCTGGCTCTGTGAGTGACTCTGAGTCCTTTGTGAAGACCTTAATCCGTCATTTCTGGGAGGAAATTAAAATGATCATGGTCCTACCTGGCAACTTCTCTCCACACGCTGCCTGCTGTCCTGCTCAGCATGGTGTGCACCGTCATCTGGAGAGCACTGGTAATGGAGCTGGCCTCTGCCCATCAATGCAGGCTGCTGCCATCCCCTGAACATCTACTCCTGCTATTACAACATGCAGCTCTTCTGTCAGCCAGGACCTCACAGTACATGTACAACATAGAACAATTGTGATTACTGGTGGCGTGGTTTCCTCCCCAAAATTAGATTCTTATTGATTATGACAACTAAAGCAGCCTTCCAAGGAAACTATTTTGGGATTTCAGCTATTCTAGCAGTATTATTTGTTAGAAAATTGATGACATCCTTCGATTTGCTTTCCAGATGGACAATATAAGCGTCTTCAAGCTCCCCTGAAGCTACCTTCTGCTGCTAGCTCTTTGCAGCTGTGTTCAGCAGAGTCCTGGCAGGCTGGAGCTCAGCAGCCAACTGGAACAGCGAGAAAAAAGTTTCTGAGTTTCAACTTGCGTTAAAATGTTTATCTGCTTTGCACAGAGCTGATGGTATTTTATAACATATAAACATGCTGTTGCTAAAACTTTAATGGGCACAATTACTGCTCTTTGAAAATTCTAATTGTATGGATTACTAGGAAATAACTTAAGAACCTGGATAAGATCGGGGGATTTGGATGGGCTGTCAGTGACGCAACCCCTACACCTATAACTCCCTGTAAATTAATCATTTTCTGTGGTTTATGCATACATTCCACTTCTCTACGTAATATGACACTGCAGGCAATGTGTTTCCCGGGGCATATTTCACATCCTGCCTTGCCCAGCCATTCCAGCTTTGGCCCTGTGCCTTCCCAGGAATGCCATTGCTTCTCTGCAAAGAGCTGCTCGTTGTAGATCCTTACAGAGCAGACCATGCCTGCAGACCCAGCCAGCCCCCCAACCAGCCCCCAGCCCTCAAATACCCATTCATTCTGCTGTTTTAGGGGTTTCTGCTTATTCCCGTCTCACAGGAGTAAGGCATAACTTCACTTTTAAAATATCCATCTCAAGAACTTTTCTGATAGATGATTTAGAGGTGTAAGTTTTTATATTTTTAGGTTTTATGTGTTTTGTAATCAGCTCTGTGTGATAACAAGAGCTAGAGTTTCAAAGAAGCTAAGCTACAAATCCAGCATAAATCCCTTTTTGTTCATTCATATACACCTTAAATGAGTTCTTACTCTCCCTGTTGGACATTATGGGATGCAACCAGGAATTGAATTATTGAATATTGTGAGAAACTGGCTCGCCAATTTATAGACCTATTATAATACTTGTTCTAAAATGTCAACCTGCTACTAATCAAATTGCTCACTCCGTGTAGTAGAACATATAAAGCCGTTGTTCTTAGTTTGGGGCAGCACAGACCAAATTTCACCTATTTGGTGCCCCTTCTATGCCATGAATTTGTCCTGTAAATAGACCCAGCCCTACAACTGGGATTTTTTTCCTTAGAAACGGCCAAAATGTGTTATAAATGAAGACAGTGCAGCTTGAAGGCACCATTTTCTGGCACATACTTGGAAATGTAGGCTACCATTTCCTTTCCTGAATGTAAAGATGTAGTTAATGTTGAGGTATTTTGTACAGACTCCCTGTGTGGAGCTGACAAAGGAAGCAGACCTCTGGGTGCTGTGTGGCCTTGCCACTGCTCAGAGACCCCACCACTGACGTGAAGACGATATCAAGCTATCCCTACAAACTCAATGCCCCTCTCATAGTATCATTAAGGTTGGAAAAGACCTCTAGGGTCATCAAGTCCAACCTTCATCCCAGCACCTCCCTGACCACTAGACCATGTCCTGAAGTACTACATCTACTCATTTTTTGAACGCCTCCAGTGATGGTGACTGTTACCCCACAGATGAGATTTTGGGGAGGTGACAAAGATCCTGTATTGCCTCGTGCTTCGGGAGAGGGACAATATTTCAGCAGGCCCCGTTACACACTTCTGATTCAGCAGCCAGCTCCACCTACTGCTCATGGACATCAAGGCCTGCTTGAGCATTCTCTCTCCAGCCCCTGGAGAGACTCAGGACATGTGGCAGGGACGAGAGACCTGTGCTAGAGCACCTTTCATCTCTGTTACTACTGCCTGGACAACTGCTTGAATGGACATCCATGTACAGAAAACGCTCCTGGACCTTCGCATCCTGTCAAAGCCCCCAGGTTTGCAAACTCTGACCTACTAGTCAGCACACCGCCAGCCAATTGTGCTCCTCATGCATACACAAGTTACAGTATTATCCAGAGAGTTAAGAAGGCTCTTTCTGATTTTTTTTTTTTTTTTTTGGTAGTTATATATTACCTGTCAAAATTTAATTAAGTTAAACTTCTATGAAGACACACAAAAGTTCATGAAATGTTCACAATATAAAATGCCACCAGCTGTTATTATGCATGGAAGATTACTTATACAGGTATTTTTCTAAGACATAAGAAACCTCAGTGTGTTTAAGAAACCTGTTCAGAACACTCCTGGAAAGGAAGCAAGGAAGAAAGCTGTCAGCGAGGCTCAAGTGATTTTCCAAGTACCGCACAAGAGGTTTCAGATGGCCAAAAAGTGAAAATTGATATCTGGACTGCTCGACAGCACTGTCACTGCCTGTACATTATTTGCAAAGGGAAAAGCTCAGGAAAGGTCACCAGTACAAAAAAAGAGGCTGAGTAAAATGGGAGAAAGCCATGCACAAAATACTCAGAGTATCCACCATGAAAATGCAGGATCAATAATCCTGCCTATTACAATATAAAATCAGATCAACAGGGCTGGCTTTCATCCCATATAAATAGCAGTTCCTGTCATTCCTTTCACAGTATGCTTTTAAGCGTTTGCAAGCATTTAAAAGTTTTTCATTTTCAGAAATGTTACATAAGTAATTCTGGGATTTGAAATGCTCTTTGAAACTTTAAGAGGAAATACTGAACAATACTCCCCTTTCAGGGATTATCCATTCTTGATCCTTACACAAAATACAGAAGTGCATTAAGTAAAGAACATTCAAGATAAAGCTGGTGGAGTTATTAAACAGTGACTATTTTTTATTTAAAGCTTCATTATGACACCAGTATGGAAAATTTAAGGTAAATGTCCAAGTTCAACCTTCAAATAATCTGAGCACAACATTTCTTTCTACACAACATTACAGATTTGGTTCTACAGTTTTTAACTGTTTGGTCACCACTACGTTTAGGTGCCAGTGACAGAACTGGGCAAGTAACCCATAAGCAATAATTTACTCAATTCAGCCATTTTTCTGCTTGCTTATTGTTCATAAAGAAATTGTAACATTCTCCCATTTATGTCCTCCTTGAATGTATTAATCAAACAAGCTCATCATGTTATGATCTGCCTGTAGCACCTGCCCTGATCCTGCTGGAGCAAGGCATAGAATGTGTTCAGTGGCATGCAGCAATTGCCAGAGAAGAGAAGACAAAAAGATGGGGACACCTTATTTCAGAGAAAGGATGATTAGAAGAGAAGCAGTTGAAATAAAATAATAAAAGGGTAAAGTGATGAAAAGGAAGGGCAGCTATTTTTCTTCTTATAATAGAAGACAGAGAGGGCATTCAATGAAATTGCAAGCCAGAAACTACATAATGTAAGAAAAAAAAAAAAAGACCGCAAAAAAAATTACAACATTGGATCCTACTTCACAAGACAGTACCAATGCCAAGAGTTTAACACAATTCAGAAGAGGATTAGACATTTATATGTATAATGGGAATAACGGATCTGAGAACAGGATTTTAAAAGCAATATAAACCCTTTTGTTTCGGGACACCAGCAAGACTTGCAAGGTCAATTCCTTAAAAGTGCTTGTATTTGAAATTCAGAGTACAAGCGTCTTGGTCTGCTATGGTCTAAGGACATAGCTTGCATGGTGTGTTTCTCTTTCTTGCTGGGATAGGTGGAGATTCATACTGGGTGTGGAGTTTATACACGCAGCCTTTTCAATTTATTTTTTACAGCACTGTCTACAGCAACATGACTTACCCCAGTGCCCCTGATGGTAAGAAGCAAAGCCAGATCATCATCTGGAGCACAGGCTTTCACTGCACTTTCACTCTTTTTCTAGAGGACATTTCTGGAGACATGGTTTGGAGGCTAACCCTACTCTCAAGACCTGCTCTGTGGCATCAGCTGTGGCTGCAGTGGAAGATAAAGCCAATTTTCATTTGCAAAGGAGCAGAGAAGGAGCAGGGCTGGCAGCTGGAGATGGTCTGTAGCTTTGCTAACAGGAGTAAGGGAAGGCACTTGGAAAGACATAGAGAGATACCTGGGAGCATCATCACCTCTCAGCCTTAGTCTTCTCACAGCACATAGAGTCTGTATCAGATACATGGAGGAGAGACAACTTAAAGAAGTACTCAGAGGTCCCCTCTTATTTCAGTATTTAAATGTTGTGACATGTCAAGGCATTCAGTAACATGTCTGCTCTATTCAAGTACCCAGGGTTTCGCAGTGCCAAGGAAAACTGAAGCCCATATATAGGTAGGGAAACTGAAGATCTTTTCCAGGTCCTGTTTTAGATTTTAAACCTTTGGAAGTCAACATTCAGATTTTGTACTGCAGATTCACCACCCTCTCTTCCTCATAGCACTAGCAGGCCATTTTATGATACGTGATTTGTAAGAAGGTAGGCGTTTAATCAGCTTAGACATTAAATAGGCTCTGACACAAGAGCCTGGACAATGCTTGTGCAGTTCCATTTCCCTCAAGACTCTCTTTGAAAAATCATCTCGTGTTCTGTAACGAGAACAGTAAATTACAGAAAGCACATTGAGTATAATGGCCATTAATCTCCTGCACTCCCCAGTGAGACCCTCACTAATTAGAAAGGTGAGAAAGGCTTTTCCTGGAGCAGAGCCAAACTTGTGTGTGTGTCACTGTTTCACACGGTTACTTGGTGGTTCATGGCACTGGGTTTCCATTTCTCCAGGGTATTTCAGTCCACACCATTGAGGCTGAACCTTGACATGTTCTGCTGATGCTATGCCAGCCAAGGCCACAGCGCACAATTTCTCAAGGGAATTTTTCTTGTTCTGATTTCATTATAAATAAGTGCATGACACTGCAGGTGCAAGGGTCCTAACCATCCAGACTTCCAGTGCAGTTTTGACTAATCTGCTTCTGTCTCAACCTTTTTATTTAACATATCCTGTCCAGTGCCGCTGTGTACCCCCATGCACACCCTGAGTCCCAGGTGTATCTGTGTCCTGCCCTAAGACCAAATGGCATAGCCTGGCCTTATCCATATTATTAAACTCTCCTGGCCCCTAACACTGTGTGGCTACCTCCAGGCAACCCCAGGGGGATAACCTCTTGCTGGCTTCTGACCCAAGTCTGAAGTCCCTGAGATGCACTCCAGGAGCCTTTGTCCAGTGCTGGTTACTATGAGGTAGATTCCTGGAAAAAAAATAAGGACTATGAAGGCTGCTGCCTGGATCTAACAGGCGACTGGTTGCCATATGGGAGGGAAAAGTCTCACTTTAAAAGTTCCCATTTTCTCTGGGGCAAGGAGCACAGTTTATTCTGGTTTGTTTCTAAAAAAAGCAGAACTGACAAAATGATTTAGGAGACTGATTTTCCACTCTGTTCATCACACCATATCCTGGCTGGTCTATCCCATGTGAGGCTGTCTAACACTTTGCATTTTGCATTTTGAATGCTACCCACCTGTGGGACCTGAAAAGCAACCCCATAAAATTAAACCAGCTTTTGACCATCACACAGAGCATGAAGTCACTGGCAGGGAGCAAATATCCTTCCTGTTAGCAAGAGATAACATTCATTTTCCCCATCAGCCTCCAGGTGCACAAACATTGTCTATCACTAGGAACCGATCTCGGAAATCTCTCAGAAAGGACATCCTAGACAGTAATGAGGTTTCAGGAATATCCAAATAAATATCACTCCTATATGAATGTCAGTCAGGTCAGGTATATTTAAATAGTATCATCCACACACAGAATAGAAAGAGAAATTTGCCATCTAACCCTTTCTTCCTCTTTTTTTTTTTTTTTCTGTTGAGGAGGGTCTAGTACATCAGGTTTTCTTCTCTTTCCTTTTTAAAATAATATCAGTGCATGTTGTGTAGCACACCTCCTGCTAGGTCTTGTAGCAGGGTCAAAGAGGCAAACAATCCAAAGACCAGAGACATTATTAGGAAGATGGCTAAGGGCTCTTACTTAAGTGGTCCAAATGGGCTGATACTGGAATCAAAGGCTCCAGAACAGGGACAGACAGCAACATGTGACTGTCACATACAAACACTGCATCAGCCAACAGCCCAGCCTTGCATCAAGTGCAGAAGAAGCCATCACAGTTCCTTCCATTAGCTACCAAACCCCAGCACTCTGTGTGCAGTGGGCAGAGAGGGAGAAAAGCTCATTTTAAGATATCACTGCTGTCTGCATAGGGAGCTGGTAGTCACATTGTGAGGTTGAGGATCCCACCACTGCAACAGCCCAGGAAGCTCTTAGCTTCTTCTGCTTCCTCTCAATGTCTCAGCCTACAGGGCAGGAGGCCGTGATGGTTGCTGGAAGATACTGGTGAGAGCTCTGTCCTGTTATCAGAGTGCCCTCAGCAGCTCCAGATCTTAACAGTTCAGGCTGAGAAAAATCAATCAAGCTGGCTCACTACCCTTGCTGTCCTTCTACTGGAAATTAAGGGCCAAGCTAAAGGAAAATACTTTAATCTCATAGCAGGCATACTGCTTGCGGTCTGCACACTCCTACATGCAAGCAAATACACTGCATGTAATAAATATGGATGTTTTGGCAGGTACATTCTCTGGAGCTCTTGAAAAATGTGTGCTAGGTGCCAAACATGCATCCTCAGTTCTAAAACCCAAGGTGTGCTTCAGAAAGGTTGCTGGTCCTGCTCAACATGCTAGTTTGATGTACATTCAAAATAACCCGTATTTTTTTTTGAAGGATATGATAGACTCAGCATGAATATTGGAGATATGAGGTGCAGCATTCTAGTAAATTTAAAGTGTCAGGACACCAGACTGGTTATGGGAATTCAATTTTCTGTTGGCATGCTTTTGGCCTGGATGTGCTATTGCTCTCCCACACATTGCTCAGCCGATAGTGCAAAGCAGGGACCATTCCCAAAAGTAGTCTGGGCAGAGTGGCACGGCTCTGGAGGTGAGGAAAGGTCCAAAGCATTGACCAGGGCAGACAAGCCAGCCTGGCTCAGGGAAGAGACCAGGCTCTGGTCTATTGTTTGATTCACTAGTGTTGATGTAGCCTAAGTCCCCTGGACACAGGGATTTGGTTTCTCTTGGGTCTACTGTTAAGGATGATTAAAAACATGAGGTTGAGAAAGGAAAATATTTTTCTCTATCACTTCACCATCCAGTCTCTCTACTCAATGCCAATACCAACTGCAACAGCCTGATGATCTGCTCTATCATAACATTCATCTTTTGCTGCGGACAGAGCATGCTCTTCTTGAATAGCACCTATATTCAAAAACACCTTGCAGACACCTCTGGTGGATTACAGACACTGCTGGTACACCAACCATAATGCAACAGCAGTCAACCCATCACCTGCAGGGATGAAAAGGAGGACATCAGCAAGGGACCAGGATCCTTAGATGTACCTACAGCTACAATTCTTCCCCTTCCCTCTGCTGTGAGACTACAAGTGCTGAGCTCCTCAGAGGTTTGAAAAAGATGCTTAAATGCCTCGGAGGAACTGGAATTCAATTTCTTTCTTCACCTGTATTCCTTCCATTTTCCTAGTTAGCTGCTATAATCAAAGGGGAAAGAGATGCAATCAGGTATCTTCACATCTCTTGCACTTCCCCAGCCACTGACTTATGGTAGACAATAGGAGCATATCTGCTCATCACAGCTGGAATCTCAAACTAGAAAAAAAGAATGATGAGGAAAATAAAAGAGTTGCTCACACACAAGTACATGTGTACACAGACACAACAGAATAGCAGACCGTATTAAACGACCTTTGCGGAGGCACAGAGAGGAGCTTTGTTGTTCTTACATCTGGTGTCAGAATGCAACATGTAAAACAAGAAGGTTCTTTTACTTTCTTCCTCATTCATAAGTGTCTGCTCTGTAGAGTTTAATTAAAGCCACTCTGTTTCCAGATCAGTGAAAATGTGCCACCTGTACATAAATCCCTTATCCACAAACTGAAAAGCCAAAATTATGTTATTTACTTCTACTTAAGAAAGAAGCAAATTTTAAACCTGGAGTAGTCTCAGAAGTAACATCAAACTATAAAACAAAGTAATGTGAAAACACAGCTTTGAGTAAACATGGCCCTGTCTCTCATTTAAACAGACATATTTATTGATGGTAGAACATAATGCACTTCTATCCCAGCTGAATAACTCACCTCAAAGGTTTTGAAAGAAACATACATCTATTTTGAAAATATATTTCCTCTTGTAAGCATAAAATACGTTTAATTTACATTTTTCAAGTGTGTCATTTTTTCTGAGCAGAAGAGCACATTAAAAGGTGAAGGCAGAAGTCTGAAAACTTGGAACACTCTTTCCCAAGAATATGTGTTTTATTTGTGTCCTAATAATCATAAATAAAGCAAGGCAGCACCTAAGAAAATTAAGAGCTGGGCAGAAATGTAGACGAAGGTTTGACAGCAGTAGAACAGAATATAAAGCACTGCTTATGTATAAAAGCAGACTCCGGGACAGTTTAGTGCTTTGTAATGTGATATGCCTAAATAATTCAGTCCAAAGAGCAGAGAGGGGTTGGGGCTACTGGATTCTCTTGCCAAGAGGAGGAATCTCCCTCTTCTTTTGATGGCAGAAAAATATATGACTGACATTGAGGGTGGTTGAGCACTGAAACAGGTTGCCCGGAGAGGTGGTGGAGGCCCCATCCCTGGAGACATTCAAGGTCAGGCTTGATGGGACTCCAAGCAACCTGACCCAGTTAGAGATGTCCCTGCTTATTGTCAGGTGGTTGGACTAGATGACCTTTAAAGTCCCTTCCAACCTAATACATTCTATGATTCTGTGATTCTATGATTCTATGATCAAAGCATCACCCTGAAAGAGGACTCAGCTTATAGACTCTGCTCTGAGCAACACCACTTTCACTTTCCATGGGACCCCAAAAAGTGGAACCCCCCAAACTACAGCCTTTCCCTGCAGTACTGTGTAGCACCAGGAAGAACAGAGATCCCCTTCCCCACCTGAGAAGAGTTAGCTTTACACTTGAGTTGGGATCTATTTTCACTTTCCTGTGACATTTAACTAGCTTTCCCTGCCTGTTTTTCATGTGGTTTATATCCAGTAAGCACTGAATTTAAAGGCACGGAGTGGCTTCACATGGGGGGCTCCCTGGGAACAAGGTTTCCTCCGTGCCCTGGTGCTGGGCAGCCCCCAGCCCACACCAGCACTCACCAGGATAAATCTGAAGCAGGTATCTGCCCTTTTGCAGGGTTCACCGGCACAGAGATCACTTTAGGCTAGGGTTTTACCATGTGCCTACGGCATTACATCTTAAGCAGCTCTTGTAGTTGATAACTGATAATCAGCTGCTGGGAACAGCACCAGCACCTCCCCATCGTTTCCTGGGGGAGGATGTTAAAAAACTGGCACGATGGCAGCTTCCCCAACAGTGTGGGCGCAGCTCCGACAGGGATATGCTGTTACACAACAGATCCTCGTCTCTTCCGACAGGGATGGGAGGCAGGAGGCTATGGAATCCTTCACCTCCTCCGCTAAACCAGTCCCTCCATTTATTTATTATTAATGCCCAGCAGGCCACTGTAATATTAGAGGTGGCATTTTGGGAAGGAATGTGTGAAAGGATAAGATGCTGGCACAAAAGCTGGGAAATATTTGCTTCTGCATTGCACTGATGAAGTGCTGGGGAAAGCTCCTCTGACAAGGACACATGATTTCTTGATCTTTTTTCACTCTGAGTGTGGTGAGACATTGGAACAGGTTGCTCAGGGGAGTTGTGGATGCTCCATCCCCAGAGGTGTTCTAGGCCAGGCTGGATGGGGCCTTCAGTGACCTGGACTAGTGGGAGGTGTCCCTGCCATGGCAGGGGGGCGGAACTGGATGATCTTTGAGGTCCCTTCCAACACAAACCATTCCATGATTCTATGATCCCCCTTGCAAAGAGGCTGTGTTTGCAGTGGTCATCATCTGTGCCACGACATACCACTGAAATGCATAAAACACAGAGGAATACAGCTAATTTAGGTCTACCAAATTCAGTTTCAACATCCAGAGGGCAGGATGTCAGGGTGGGACCTGCACCAGGCAATACAGCTGGGAAAGTTCCCTTTCATTTCTCTTGCACTTGGTCACAGGACCCAAACCCCCTGCTCCTACATCTGCTGATGCATTTGGCAAGACAGGACAGGCCTGAGATGCGGCTTGCCCACCTCCCAACCTACTCCAGTGACACCTACAGACAGTTTGCTCCCCAAACTATTTTTGCTGTTTTCTGAGACTTGTTGAGGAGCAGAGGAAACACAAAACCTAACTACTACACCATTGTTGGCTCCTTAGAGCAAACGTTCTCAAGTATTTGGCACCTTGAGTGTGAAGACAACTTACTGAAAGCAAAGTGGCTGAATAGGAATCCTGAAATCCAGTGACAAGCACAGAGGTCTCCTCAGAGACATCTCCATCCCTCCATCCCTCCTCTCAGTTTTCCTAAGGATGAATCACATCTCCCATGCACCATGAGCTCTTTTTTTGGCAGATCCCGTCATTTGGCACTCCTTCCATGCAGCCATTCAGGAGCCATCCGTTTGCTGGCACTGTGCTGGCCTCCAGTGAGCAAAGCACCTGAGAGCAAAGCACTGGAAAGCCTGCACCCTTTTTGTAAATTTAGCTCCTAATCATGCTGTGGCTTGAATCCCCATTTGCAAAATGAGCATATTAATCCTTCCTTTATCCCACTGTTTGTCAGCCTTGACTCACAAGATTGTAAACTCTCTGAGGCAGGGCTGTCCATTAGGATGTGTGTTTGGTTCAGCACAGCCTTGAAACCCTTAGGAGGTTCTAAATGCTGCTGTTTATATATTATCATATTATTTACCATGATTAATTTCTGGGTTGCATCTTTAAACGGAGATTGTTATTTCCTGAACCTTAACTCCAGAGTCCACAATCCAAATTTATCCCCACTGCCATGCCATTAAGTTACATTACGGCTAATAATTCCTTGCTCTGAATGCACTCGCTTGTACTTTCCCATTTTGTACTTCTTTTACAAGTGATAAAGGATTGCTTTGAGGAATTTTCATTGCAAAAAGAAATCAATTCTCTGCTAGCAGGGGAAGATAGCAAGGCCCATATAAGGTGATCTCATACCACCACTGCTCCCTTGAACATGAGTGTATTTTTTTTGCAAGCTGTACATCTGGATGCCAGCTTTCCAAGTGCTGGGGTTGATCTATCAAACACGGCAAAACAATCTATCTTTAAAATGAATGATGATGCAAATTGTTCTCAGAAAAGTAATCCATCAAAAAAATAATATAAATTACAAACTGGACATGTCGGTGGAGGAGGAATGCGATGTGGTTTATATCAAGTTAATCCACTGCCAAAACTTTCACTGATTTATATACTGATATGGCAACCCTAGGCTAAAGGTAAAAGGGGCACATTGCCAACAAAGACCCTGTTTCTGCAGAGGCTCTGCACATGCCTAACTCTCTGCGTGCTCCTAGCCTGCTTGGAGGAAGAGCTTCTTAATCTTCTGCCACCCCAGAGATGCCAAGGTGCTCCTTGATGTAGCACAGGGCAGTGGGTACCTGCAAGGAGCCAGCAAAGCAAAAGCTGCTCAGCTCGATGTGCAAGTTATGCCAAGGCCGGCTGACCCCAGCACCACCCCACATTTCTGGGCTATACCACTAACTCCTGCACCAAGGAGCTCCACACCTGAGAGGACAAGTAACCCTGTGGATGGTTATGAGGTGTGGTTGTTCAGTGGGACCCAGCAAACCTTGGGCCCTGTGAGACAGGAAAATAACAAAGGCTCGTTACTTACTGTAATTACTTACAAGATGCAGTGCACAGCTGAGACACTTTGATATTTCAGTGGCAGGTGCCATTGCTTGGGGGCATATTTAATACTGTCTATGTTATGCACAAAAATTAGATTGTATGAACACTGGAAGTAGCATCAGGCACTCAGAAGCTGAGAAGTGCCAGAAATAAGACGACTTATGTGTCCTTCATTTAGTCTGCTTGATAAGGTTTTTGATTACATGATCTCATGTTTACAGTTGTATTATAAAACAAGCACAAGGAAGCCCAAACTAAGATGCCTGGCAACTTCTAATTTTTTTCTTTTTTGCTAAATTCTCAGTTCTTACTGTGAGCAAGGCAAGATATTTTTAGAGCCGCAATTTTGTTCATAAAATGTGCATTTGCCAAATCTATTGTGTTTCTCACACAGTTCTGCTGTGCAGTACCTCTGATACAATGTTAGCTGAAGCCATTAACTGTGCTGGGAAGAGCAATCAGAAGCCACATGTGAATTAGGCAGTCTCTATTACAGGCTGAGTGAGGTTTCAGCTAATTGATGAGACAAGGTAATTTCTGTGATTGAAAGTCTTTACTACAGATAAAGCACCACATTATTATCAGGTACAGCTTTGATTTTTTGTTAATTACTACACTAGCTTTGGAAGAGGGGGGAAGTATTTACCCCACATAAGGCAAAGAAAACTGTGGTGTATACTTGGCAGAGTCACACTGTATTTGTCTGAGCTGCAAAACAGGACATATCTGCTAGTAGACATCTATCCAGTGAGGTATTTTTCCCCTGCTGCACTGTTTCTCTTGGCAGCACAATGTGCTAACTTTAGAAGTGTCTGAATGCCTTTGCTAAACT
The DNA here is from genome assembly GCA_033124195.1 of Coracias cyanogaster. NCBI lineage: Eukaryota > Metazoa > Chordata > Aves > Coraciiformes > Coraciidae > Coracias > Coracias cyanogaster. Next base: position 25,630 of record JAVSBS010015352.1, on the reverse strand, counting down.
ATCAGCACAAAATAAGCTCCTTTGTGTTTTACCCATTCATGCTTCTTAATTTATGTTCTGGCATCACTTTTCCTTGTATTGTGTAAGTCAAGAGCCTGCACATGGGACCAAAATCTGTTTGTGCACAGGCGGTGATCAGGACAAGTGCTGATGAAGTCGATTCAATTGCTTCCGAGAAAGCCAGACCCCACTGTGTCTCTTATTTACAATCCAATTCACACATGCCTACCTTGAAATGACTTGAAATCGTGCTCAGAAAGTTACAGTGCACCTTCCTCTGCCTCAAGAGTCAATGACAGCCTAACCAGAAACAGGAACAAGCCGTGGTGAGCAGGGCCAGAGACGTGCTCCCCACAGTATGTGGGTCTGGCCTCCCAGTTTGCCCCATGCTAGGAGAGCCAGAGGCCACCATGAAGTCCACCAGCAGAGCCAAAACATCCCTAAAGTGAAACGATCCTTTTTCTTTTGATTTGTCTCTGCTTTAGAGTAATGTGTTTTATTGCCTGGGAATGAGACAATATAAAAAAAAAAAAAATCTGCAGCAATAAATCATGGGAAACAGGATAGTCAAGAACAATAATCCAAAACACTGCATGAAGTGAGAGCCTTTCCCTTAAAACACTGCACACTACAGGTTCCCAAGGGCAGCAAAACACATTCTTTCATGTTCTTTATGGAACCAAGGGAATTGCTAGTGTTTGACCTACGAAGAAAATATATATTTTATGGAGGGTGATACCAAGCCAAGAAGTCTAATGCTATGAAGCTTGGCTGAGTGACACCATTTGCCAAAGCAGCTACAGCTCAAGAAGTTCAAAGCTTCACTTTTCCAAATCCAGAGTAATTCACTGCCTTCCCAGTGAAAGGAACGGAGGAGCAGACGTGCTTTGGGAACACATACTTCTAGGGCAAAGGGGTACTCTTTAAGTTAATTCCACCTGAGGCAGCTCCAAGGATTGTCCCTAGGGCAGGCTGTCTAGCACTGGAATAGGAGTCTACCTGGAAATCCCAGGTGCTGGAAAAGGCATGGCCAAACCCCAGGAAAACAGGTTGTTGATGCCTGTCTGAGCCCCCTTTTGCAGATGGGTGCCTATTTACAGGAGCCTTTAACCTCCCTGGAACAACCAGTCTTTGCCCTGGCTAAGCAGTAGCTCTACCAGTTAGGAGGTCAGAGTGGAGCATGGGACCTTAGTGATGGGGCTGCCTGGCCCTGCTGCCCCTAGACCTCCAGGGACAGCAAGGGGGAACTGATGTCTCTGAACCCACCGAAGCACCTGAGTTTTGGCATCCAGGTAGAGAGCTAAGCTCTGGAGCTCTGTGCCCATTCCTCTCATGCACACGTCCCCAGGCCAACAAAACTGCATGCTGAAAACACATTCCTCCATTCTGGCTCCTTGAGGGCTTTCCTTCCTTTCTTTCCCAAATTTCAAGACCTAGAAACAGGCACTTTTCATCCTTAACTGTGCCTTGTTCCACTCACTTCACAAGATGATGTTCCTGATAAGCTGTAGCTCCAAAGCAAAGCTCAGCTCACATAGGCAGCTCAGAAGGATGGAAAGCAAGGAGACCATCTCTGCTGCCAAGAACCAGCCCACCCAGAGTTTTGTTTCAGCTTACCAACACAAAGGCCAACACAAAGACATGATGACTGCAAAGTTGGCGGGTAAGAGTTAAGTAATGGTACCTGCCAACTACAGGGTGAACACGATGCTAAGAAAACATGGCTAAATGCAACACATGAAACGGTCCAAAGGAAAACAAAATAAGCATCCACATTATCTCTTTTGAACTGTTTATAGCTGAGGTCTGATCACATTCCTATTAAGGTCAATGGAAAGGCTCCAGGTAGCCAGGGCTGAAGTTGGGTTTGGCTCCACATCTTGGCTCCACTGCCTTGTTCTGGGATGCTAACAAATATGTTTAATGGTGTAAAAGAGCTAGAAGCACACCTCTGCCACTCGGCTGCACGGTTCAGAACAAGGAACAGGCTCAACAGCTCTGGGAGAGAAAGGCAGCTCTGTCTGCTGCAGAAACACATTGCCCGATTCAGATGCAAACCCTCTAATTTATGCATACAGACATACTTGTACACAAATAAACACGCTGGTTTTTCATCACAGTGTGTGGATGAGTGGGCTAATTAAAAAAAAAGATGACATATCTTTCTCTTACACACATGCAGTCACCTACACAAAACCATGCTAAAAATATTTTGTAAAGGCAACAGTCAAGTACACTGAATAGGGAATGGCAGAATTCAGACTGTCGCTTCATTTTGAGACAGTTTTAAGGATGAAAGTTAAGCAATAATAGTATTGTCTTCAGTATTACACTAACAATTCCTGCTTTGTTCATTCTGAGAGAACACATCTTGCATTAAAAAGATCTTCTTTCTCTTTTTCCTCTTTTTTTTTTTTTCTATCTAAACGCTTGGGGGAAAAAACAGGAAACAAAACCCAAGTCTTTTACAAATAAGGCTTCTGGAGAGTTTTCTCAGGAAAAGCAAAAGCAAAAGCACAGAGATTAGGAGATGTCAGAGTTAAAGCTGTCAAACATGAAGATGCTTTTGATTTACTTACATGCCCATTCCAAGGAAAGTGAGCCAAAACTGCTCAGCCAGCCCTGACTTTGAGTGACCAGCTCTGCCATCTCAGTGGTAGTCTTTTAACAGAAGACATTTCTGCATTTAAATTCCAGGGGGAACATTTGCTTGTTTGTTTTTAGAAAAGCAAGATGAACACTGTTCCACCCTGTTGTCCCCCACCACTGGTACTAACTGGGTCACTGGCAGTGGTCCCAGCTGCCATCCTTCGCTAGAAGAACAGCCTGAAGGAGGTGAGGCTTTGTCCAGATGTTCAATGACTATGCTCCACATACTCTTCTTCACATCTATGCCCTGCCTGAGCTCTTCTGTCCTTTCCTCTTCAAACTGTCCCTACTCCAGGACTGTCACATCATTTCTGCACTTACCAAAGTCCTGGTCTCCTCATCTTGCCAGCCTTGTCCCTGTTCATCTCCTTTCCCAGCCCTTATTTCACTGTTCATCCATTCTCTGTCTCTTTGCTATGTACTTCCAGTTCTCCCATATTTTTCCACCCTTCCTATCCCTCATGTCTCTCCTTCATCCCATGCAGCTCCCTCTCCTAATTTAGTTTCCCTCTCCTTTCAATTCAGCTCAGTTCAGGCAACATCCCTACTGCCTGGGCTCAGCAGTTTTCAGGGACACAGTGGGGACAAGCTCTGTGCTCTCACACCTGGCAGTGCACTGCCATGGCCAGGAGGGTTCTGTACACCCCTGCACTGGAGCATGCTCTGATCAGATACGTCTTTTGGTGTGCAAATCAAAAAGTCAAAAAGTCTCTGCTAAGTGAGTGAAAATCAGAATTTTTCCCAAAACTTGCCATGGAGGCAGATTTTAGCAGCTACTGGAATGGGAGGGAAGGAGTAGAAATACACACTAGACATAGGATCAACATGTGGCAAGTATATCCTCCCCATTCAGAAGCAGTGACCTTCCCATCTTTAGCATGGGTAAACAAACCATTTAAAATCATGGTAATCTCAGGAATGATTTGACAGTAAGTTTTTTGCATCTCTGTAGCATCTCTTAACCAAGATTTCTGAACATGCTTTGTAAGCCTCAGACAGCTCTATTCTCACACAGGGCAGGGGAATGACAGATAAACAGATGGAAAGCGATGAACAAGCCATCAGTGCACCCACAACCAGCCCACCTGCTCAGGCTTCCTGGGTGACCTGCGAGGCACCCTCCTGGCAGGTCCCCAAAGGTGTGATCTTTCCAGATTACACTTTAACTGTACAGTCATCACATCTAATAAATGGGGGGAAATAGAAGGTTTGCTTCACATTTATCACCACATAATTAATTATTTTACTTATGGACAACATTAAAGCATGTGCAGCTTATTAAGGTGGGAAAAGATCCATCTCCTCTTTCAGAACAGAGCACCCATTTACTGTCATGCAGGAAGTAACCCAAGTGTTTGTCTTCCCTGACTTTATTCTTTCCTTAGCGAAGCCAAGATCTCTCACTAGAGTGCCAGGACCTCTCCCCAGAGAAACCTGACCCTCCCTTTCTGCATTGAGTTTCTGCTCAAAGAGGCTCTAATATGCCTCTATCTGCTGGCTTCCAGTTAGTATTTGCATTGTCCTATGCCTCCCTTTCCTGCTGAAAAATAGGGGAAAGATGGCTTATTTTCTTTAATCATCATCTGAACATATTCATCATCATTAAAAATTCAGCTTGAATTCGCAGACATGGACCATAACGGCATAATCTCAGTCTCAGTCTGGAGGGAACTGAGTGGGTAATTTATCAGAAAATTGGTGAAAAAAAATACCTTTATGCTTCCCAATGTCTAGGAGAGACCCCAAACTCTATTTCAGATCACAAAATGTAAAAGCTACAAAGACGTGAAAGACAGCTCTGAGATTTCCCAGACTATCTTCCTACACTGACTTTACTGCTTGGACCTGAAGAGCCTGAACAACATGTTTTGGTTGTTACAGAGAACTTCACTAAAAACAGGCAGGTGCTGGCATGATTTTAGGGCTGTGGAAGTTCTCAGAGGAAAAGTTATGCTCCATTTGCCAGTCTGTCTCCCCAGTCTGTTTCTGCAGACGTAACTAAGGAAGTTGTTTGCATAAAGACCATAAAATGCAGCTGACGAAGTGCAGTAACACACATTGGTTGATAGTGAATGCAAGGAAAGGAGGTGGGTGGAAAGAGATTTCTGTTGATATGTGATGAATTCTGAGGGCTGGTAAACCACAGAATTAGGATCTCATCTAAGGATTTTCTGAACTTCTATAATTTTAAACATGAATGGTCCCAGTCCCACAGCTTAATTTGTACCATTTCTTCTCAGGTCCTCTCTGGACTATAGAGAAACTTTTTTTTCCTAGCCTCCGATCACTTGGCTTATGGTTTGCACTTGCAGTAACAAGTAAACTGATGATTCTTCATGTCATCCCTTAAGTCTGGGTTGATAGATTTACTTCTAAGATTTCTCAAGATAAAATATATGTCCACATGTCCAGGAAGTCTGCAGCTACCATGGTGTGAACATCCAACATGTTCCCTCCAGCTAGTCCTACCTTTCTAACACATTTCATGCTGACTACGAATCAAGCAGCTACAGTCACACTGTGGAAGTCCAGTGCTTCCCAGAATTGCAAGCTGACTATACCTACAGTGTACAACCAACACACACACGTGCAGTAAATCTGCCCAGCACAGTGGGAGCAAGATCCTATTGCTCAGGCACACAGCAACCATGCTGTGCTGGCACAGTCAGGGCAGTGCTTTCCAAAAGCATCAGACTTCACCTGTACACACACCATGAACATAATCAAGGTTTCTGGATGCATGGCAGCCCAGATAGATTTATTGCCCATTAACTCCAAGTTGGTCACTGAACATCTGGAAACCCTGGATGAATACAGAAAATGCTTGAGCCTGTCTAGGTAAGGTTTCTAGCTCAAAGTGTGATCATGCCAGTGGAAATGCCAGAACATCATGATCTAAATTACAGTTTGGCACTAGGATCCACTGGTATGGTCTGCCTGCATCCAGACCACAGGCTGATGGATTTAAGCAGTGGGCAAATGAATGGCTACATAGTTTGTAAAATTTTTTATTATTTGTGAAAGAAAATGTTATTTGAATGCCTGCTGTCAGTGAAGCAGAATTACTTGCACTCAATCTTTTGACTACCACCTATGGCAGATCTACAGGAAAGCATCTTTTTAACTAAACATGTGACTGTTGGACATATTTGATGACAATGTATTGCAGAATGATCAAAGTCAACTGTCAGAGAAATTAGATTAGTCATTATTAGTCTTCAGTAGTTCCCATGAGAACCTTAAACAGTTGGTGGTTCTTCTTAAAAGATTAGAGTAAGCCTTGTAATATGTCATGATGAAAGAAGTAAAGATTTGGAATAAAGGGCAGAGTGTTGTCTTTGTTTCTGAAAGTAGATGGTTTCTAATTCAGGGTTTTAATTGTATGGAATTTTATCAGTCTGTAACACAGAAAACATTGGACAAGGGCCTATATCTTTCTGTGAACTGCAGGAAATGGTGTTTAAATTCACTCCTCTAAAATAATCTGGTTCCTATTGGCCATCATCAATTCCAGTAGATATTCTTATTTCCACACCATTTCTCCTCATTTTGTTCAATTCTTACCAATGCCAAGATGAGGAATGATGCTGATAAGCAGTCACAGGACTAATTATTACACACCGAGTCCAACAGTCTTATCAGTAAAGTTGAAACAAAATTGGCAGTATATTAGCCATGATCTAAAAGCAAAGGTGGGGAATTTCAAAGCAAAATGAGATGAGGCTTTAGGCGTTATGACTGCTGGCCTGCAGTATTAAAAAAAACCCAACCCTCTGCATTGACTATTTTATTCCCTCTACAACTGAAAACTTGTATGATGGCAAAACCTCTGTGTGTAGAAGTGGAAATTCTATAAACTCATACAATAAAGGGTATCACTTAAGTAATATTTAATGCAAAGAGGCACTCAGATAATCTAGAATATCTGTGAACAATGATTTCTTCAAAGCAGTGGCCAAGATTTCTGTTTGAAACAGCTTGTTTGAAGTCTCTTTGCATGGCCATAAAACAAAAGACTCTCTGTTTAAAGGATTACATTAAAGGATTTTTTTTTTCTGTATATATTTTTTTGAAAATGCTGATGAGGGAGAGACCCCCAAATTGCTATAGAGAGTATTATGACTGTCATTTCAAAGAAGACCGGTAAGTCCTTTAGATCTTTCTCCAACAGTGAGGTAATCATGCATCCTTGTCCCTTCATTATTTCTTAGCCCAAAATATACCAAAGAGCAAAATCTTACTGCATTTTGATGTTCTTTACTATCAGTGTTTTCTTTTTATTTTTTCCTTTTTATATATCCCTGAAGCAAATACCTCAGATAACATAAAAGGACTTAAACTCTTAAAAGTTTGTAATAGCATAGGACTTCTAAAAAAAAGGTATCATCTGTTGACCCAGCTTTTATACTCCTTACTTGTGCAATTGGTCTACATGCTGTTAGATAAGGCCATTTTTTTGACTATATGTGAAAAATCATAATGCAAACATCATGTAGTCATTGCTCTGCTGTGTGGCTCTTGGTTACATGAAGTCCTTATGACAGCAGCTTTTTTCCCTGGTTTATCTAGTCAGTGCAGCCCCTCCAAAACCGTTGAAGCATAACAGTAGTCTTTACAGCAACAACATTAAGTCCTTATAGCCAGAGATTTTTAAGGAGAGAAGGGATACTTGTGAGCATTTGCTTTGCTGCCAGTGGCACAAAGGCTGTGGAATTTTATCCCTGGGTTCCCTTAGCCAACTTGACAGCCCCAGCTTGAACCAAAGTGATGGTCTGAACCTTACCCAGCATGCACATGGTTGCTGGTTTTCCAGAAAAATTGCAGGCTTTCTGTAGTGAAACTGTAGGTTCCTGACTATCTACTTTTTCCAGTTATCTTTCACAAACCCCCTTAGAAGCAGTCTGTGGAGTCCTTGGCTAGACCAGTACCAATGAGTTGGTGAGAACAGTGATGATGGCTCTGATGCTAGCCCAGATCACTCACACCACTTGAATTCTAACGCTCTCCCTGGTTCAGGTTTGGCCCTGGCCAGCTCTGCCATGTAATGCTGAGGCACTGTTTGGGAAACAGCCAGGGCAGAGACCATTCCCAGCTGGTGAATATGGACAAAACATGAATATGTTTTGGGGAGGAAAAGGGACGGAGTCTCGCCAGATGGACACAAATTAGGCCTTGTACTTCTTGCCCTCATGGCTTAGGGATTTCCTGAGTCAGAGCTGGAGTCTTTTGGGGAGTTTAACTGTCCTCAAGTAATTTTAGTTCCATGAATTTGCCCAAATGCCTGTTGGACCCATGGAAAGCTTTAGCATCCTCAACATCCTTTGGAGAGCAGTTCTGTGGCTCAATTCGCTGTTGCCAATACTACACTTAAATGTGATAATAAATCTATCACGTCTTGGCAAACTCTTCCAGGGGGATAACGGTTTTAATAACTGTTTAAAAGGTTTCCTTTGCTTTCTGTCTATGTCTAGCTCAAACTTCCAGCAATGTGGTTCCTGTTAATGCCTTGTCCATTAGCTGGAAAAAAACCCACTTTATCAAATACCTTCTCTGGGTAAATAGTGATCAAGCCACTACTTAATCTTCTTCTTTGTATGCTAAATCAACCAAGTTCCTGAAATCTCTCCTAACATGACAGGCTTTCAAAACTCAAATAATTATCCTAAATATGTTTAGACATAATTTTCCTTTCCAAATGAGCCTTTTTTGGCTGTGTAAAACACACCTTAACAGAAATAAATAACATTTACTCTCTCTTTAGGTTTTTGACATCCTGAAGATATTGCAGAGAAACCTTTGGTCTGTCTCCATGGAGAAATCTTCTAATTGTAAAATAAATAATTTATATTATTATACACAATAAGCATCCCAGAATATCCCCTTATGTGCAAACTGCACTCCAAAATAAAAGTGGATTTTAGTCCAAAAAATGTTGGTCTAAGTTGGAAGCATGCTAAGTACTATGAAATATAAACAGCTTATTCAGCACTATCTGTTTTGGGAAATTTTTCCGTGGAGATAAGCTCTTTCTGAACATGAGAATTGCACTAATTTATCCCTATGCATATAATTAACTTCATTCCACTTATTTTCTTGGAGATTATTTAGAAGATGAGGAGTGATGGAGTGATCTTTTTAATAACTTCACACCATCAAATGTGAAACAGCAGATCTTCTTACAAGATACATATTGCCAAAGGAAAAAGAATAATGCCAATATAGTTCTGTTGACTTGGTAGTAGAAATATTCAGGGTTTCATGTTAGATCTGAATTTTGAGTATATTTTTTCTTACATCCCTATATTGTTCTGTTGTATATGATTAATGTTGAAACATAATCTCCTGGTTTAATGAAATTATAAAAATTGCAACCTGGGCATGCATTAAATTTGTTTCAGAGACACTGTATAGTGATGACAGCTACTGAAAAAATGAACCCCTCTTTAAATCTTGATTTTTAAGTTCATAACACTCCTTAGACTTTCAGGTATACACTGTAGATTTCTGAATTCTGTGGAAGGAATAAATCCCCCCTAAATGTTAATCTTCCCTTTTACACATCCACCTTGCCAAAATCTTATGATTTAATTTACTCTGCAGGGATTTCATTTTCTTTAAACGCTGACACTAGAAGCACTCACTGCATGGAGATGTAAATCACATTCTGATATGCTGTATTTCTAGTATCCTTGCTGAGGCTGGAATGAGTACTTCTTGAGCAAAAACTAGCAGAAGGACTTGGAAAAGCCGGTGACTTGGAGCAATATTACCACAGAGAACTTTTACTCTGTAAGAGAAAATATATTTTCGAACTCTCCAAAGTCCTTTCACAGTATCAGCCAAGGTGCAAGTAAAATCGGTGACATCTGAAGCTCAGCAGGAACTGTTCATCACTCCTCATAGCACAGAAGAAGAACTGAGAGGACATGAGAAGGCTGTGTAAGATTCTCTATTGAGGGCTGAGCACCTTTACAGAAACCCAACCCTCACCCTTGTGCATTGTACCAGGTCTCATCGAAGTCCTGCTGGAAACCAGTGCTTTTACCTCCTGAAATGAAATAATTGACTTGAAATCATCATGGTTGAAACCTGAATCCTGAATATGAACAAGATGATTCGTCTTCAGAGGCACACCAGTTACCTTATACTACACACTTGAGAAGATGGTCACTTGATTCAGAGGATTGGGAAATTAAATTCCTACCACACTGAGATGTGCAAATCAGACAAAGGACTTCTAATTTGCTAATTCTCTCCTCCTTCGTTAAAATTAAACTTTAACATATCATTAGAGTCCACTTTGCCACTTACTGCAAGAGAAACAAGACCATGCCAGTTACACTGGTACAACAGCTACAAAAAAAAATAATATTCAGATACCTCAGGACTGTCTAAACAGCCTTATTCTGGGGATTTTCTAGGTTGCCAATACTTTTATAGCACTAACCTTACTTTGCAATTAACATCAAAGAGACATCTAGGGATTTAAAACCTTCTTTTGAAATTTAATTCATTATCATAAGGTTAACCCTCGCCCCACAGACCGTCTCCCCCAGTAGTGGCATGTTTTAATCTCAGAGGAAAGGGCTTGAAGCTTTCAAACAAGAAAGGCTGGGGTGTGATTCCACTTACCTCTGCTGTATTTCTCACCAATCACCATCAGTTTCATCTTCCCTTTAAAAACCTTTTCTCTTTAATTTTGCTTTATGTCTGTAGCACTGTAATTTAATGCCACCTTCTTAAAAAAAACCAAAAAACAACAGCAACTACATTGCTTTATAGATTAAAAACAAAAATCCCCAAACCAAAGCCTTTTAATCTTTCCTACATTTTTCTCTGGAGGGCAAATTTCTTTTAATCACTTTCCTGAGCATAATTTAGCGCAAGTAATTAAACTTCAAAACAAAAGGAAGTGAATCACTTAATACAATGCTTTGATTCTAGGAAATACTAAATATAGTTAATCTAAGGATTTCTTACTACCTTTTTTTTTTTTATACAGCTGCTGTTGTTAGAGGTGATTCTTAGGGGAGAATAAATAAGATGGTGTGGTGCTTGTTACAGAACAGTCTTTCTGAAACACAGAATTGCTGCCTGGAAGGACTATAGTTCAGGTCTAACATGTAAACATGCTACAAAATAACATGCTTAGGTCCTGGCTCACTTCTGCAGTCCTGTGTTCCAAAAAATCTTTCTTTTTTTTTGCTTTTTATTACAACATTCACCCTAGTTCACACATATGTCCTAAAAGCCAGACCTTCCTAAACCTGTGCAACTGTTGCTATGTGCAAGAAAAAGATGTTTCCTGAAAGAGGAGCAATCCACGTAGTCATCTAAACTCCAATGCTGCCTAGTCATCTACTGAACATCAGAGTAATAGACTTGCAGGCCATGTTCTGAGACACAGCATATATATCTCTTAGGGCTTGCTTCGTATCTGACCCTTGTTTTACAATATCTTGGTGTCCCCTCAATTGTCATATGCCTTAGAGACAACCTTTGTGGCTGATGAGAAGCTGTTTTGCTCTGACGTTCTTCACAAGGGTCATTCTCCAATCATTTCCTTCACACTGATGATCCATCATGTGGGCTTTGCAAGACCTTTATTCATTAACAATCTTTATTTATTTCCTGATTCCTAGCTACTCTCACTTCCTAAGGTGTTGTACATCACACTGGTAAAAAAAATATGAAATACTAATCAGGATTAATAGCACTACACCAAATGAATTTGATAGAACTGTAATGAATAGAGAAGGAACATTAAATTGCAGCTGAAGAACATATCCAGGAAACACAAGATGCTGAAAATCATAATATTTTTTTCCAGAGTTTTTAACAATTCAGCATGTACAATAGACCCTTCATGTACCCTTCACCGTGCCCACAAGCAAGGGTGAAGTGAGCTGAGTTTTGCTTTTACTTTAGGATATCAGAAAGAGCAAGGGTTTTTGTATTGAGTTCCACATTTTCTATATCATGCATGCCTGGTCATATGCACAAGAGGAAATGGCCTCAAGTTGCATCAGGGGAGGTTTAGATGAGATATTAGGAAGAAATTCTTTACTGAGAGAGTGGTTAGGCACTGGAACAGACTGTCCAGGGAGGTGGAGTCACCATCCCTGGAGGTGTTTAAAGAATGAATAGATGTAGCACTTGAGGCTATGGTCTAATGGCTAGAGAGATGTGAAGATGAAGGTTGGACTTGATGATTCTGGTGGTCCTTTCCAACCATAATGATTCTATGATGAGCAATGAGGAAAACTGAATGAAGTGTCTGAGATTGCTGAAACAAATTGGAGCTATGGAAAGAAGGTAGCATTTTTTGTTCTTCTACATGTCAAGTAGATCTCTCTCAGAAAAAGAAGTAGAAGATACACTGTTGCAGTGCTGTAAACTAAATCTGGTAGTAAAAGTTAATATTTCATTTGAAGTACTGATTTCCTGTCCTATAGGAAATATAATTGGTAGATGTCAATAGCTTATATCATGGTTCTCTATTGTTTAATATTTGCTATGCTGGACTGATGACAGCCTTTTTCTCCAAGCTTGTGTTGTCTTAAAAAGCTTTCTTTTGGTTTTAGGTCTTCAAAAATCTTGGTACAGATGTGCTTAAATCTGCTTTTGAAGGTTATAACGCTTGTGTTTTTGCATATGGACAGACTGGATCTGGGAAGTCCTACACCATGATGGGAAATGCGGTATGTGGTATTTTCATCGAACCATAGAATACCAAGTTGGAAGGACCTCAAGGATCATCTGGTCCAACCTTTCTTGGAAAAAGCATGGTCTAGATAAGATGGCCCAGCACCCTGTGCAGCTGAATCTTCGAAGCGCCCAGTGTTGGGGAATTCACCACTTCCCTGGGGTAGTTCTTGTGGTGAATAATTGTTGTCTTGTGTCCAGTTGATTCTCCCCAGGAGTAACTTGTACCCATTACCCCTCATGTTTAACCTTTGACTCCTTGTAAAAATGGATTCTCCATCTTCTTTGTAACCACCCTTTAAATACTGGAACATGGGAACATGGCGATAAGGTCTCCCCTAAACCTTTTCTCAAGACTGAACAAACCTAGTTCTCTCAGCCTTTCCTCATATGGTGGCCTCCCACTCCTTTGATTTATCTTTGTGGCCCTTCTGGGCTATCTTCAGCCTGACTACATTTATTGTATAGCAGGGACCAGAACTGAACATAATATTCCAGGTGTGGCCTGACAAGTGCTGGGTTGAGTGGGATAATGACTTCTTTATCTCTGCTGCTGATGCCTTTTTTGGTGCCACCCAGCATCCTATTCCTTTCTTTGTCTCAGCAGCACACTGTTTGCTCGTATTGAGCTTGTTGTCTGCCTGGACCCCCAGGTCCCTCTCCACAGAGCTGCTCCCCAGCTGAGAAGATCCCAGCCTGTGCCGCACTCCTGGATTATGTGTTTCCAGATGCAAGACCTTGCTGAACTTCATAAGGTTCTTGTTAGCTTCTCTTATAGCCTATCCAGGTCTTCAAGGTGGCTCTCCCTTCTGAAGTGTCTAGTTCCACGCTTAGTTTGGTATCATCGGCAAACTTCGGTGTATCATCAGGGTACACTCAATCCCATCATCCAGATCATTTAGGAAGATATGAATAGCATTGAGCCTAGCCGGGGACCCGACTTGTGACAGGTTCCCAGTTCAAAAAGGAGCTATTTACCACCACCGTCTGGGTGGAGTCTGACAGCCAGTTCCCCACCCATTGCATAGACCACTTATCTAGACCATAATGCATCAGTTTCTCCAGGAGGAGGTTGTGGGAAGCTGTACTGAAAGCCTTGGAGACATCCGGGTAGACAATATCCGCCACTTGCCCCACATCAGCCGAGCAGGTGTTTTTTTTATTCTGTAGCAATGCTTTGAAACTATGCTATTGTGAGAGCATGTTTTTCTGGAATTATTATTGCTGCTCCTCCCTGTATGCTACTGACTCCACATGTATCCTACCTTCTAGTAGGAATCAGAGGTTTAAGACATTGTTTCTTTTATAGGTAAATATTTACAGTCGGAACAAGTGTTTGAAGTGATGCTCTGTTATGTTGGATAAAAAGCACTAATTTTTGTTCAATTACAAAACCAAAAATTTCAAGTGTTAGTGCTGACTTTCTATGTCCAATTTGAGACAAAAAAGAAGATACTGATTTTGAGGGCACGAATTATTAGCTATTTCTGAAGAGATCTGTTTCTTAGACTTCATTTAAAGGGTCAGAACATTAAAATAGGTTCTTGACCCCTGTTTAGATAAGGCTATTGTGTGAGGAATAGAAACTGAGGGTGAGAGTAACTAAATGTAAGTTTCAGCAAACCATTATGAGATTATACAATAATTTTAAGGATTAAGTCCTGTTGAGCACTGCAGTGAAGACCCTGAAAGAGGAAGGTGTGATAGGAGGAATACTTGGCAGTTTGTGAGTACAGTACTTTCCTGCGGTTGCCTCCAGGACTATCCAATTCCAAAAAGGACCCACTCAACTGTTGGGAGTGGAACAGTTTAAAAGGGTCAACTGATGAACCCTGTTTGCCAGGCAGACTCTACAGGTTTCATTCTTTACTCGTTGTGGGGGAAAAAATTACATCATGTTTTCTCCTGGCAGAACTGAAAAGGGGAATATGGCCACTTGTCCTTCCTTAGATAGATCACTCTTTTGAAATGTAGCAAGTTTGGCCCTTTCGTGCCACCTTTAGCTCAGGAGAGTAAATTAGCTGTAAATCTTTTTGTTTCAGTTGTCACAGAAGTAGCTTTATATTCAGCTTCGATATGGTAAGCAGAATAGACTTTTGTAACCAGAAAAGATCTTATGACCTAGATGTGGATTTCTATTTCAGAAATTTATAAAAGTGACATTTTTATGAGACTGCCTCACTGTATGTAATGACCGTAATCATCAAGACATTTTGCAAATGAATAGGTGCTGAAGTTTGTTTGACACTGTTCAATAATAAAGGTCTAATCTTCTTGCCGTGATACATAAATACTTTAATCTGGCTTTGTACAGAGCACGTATAAAATATACTCAGCTGCCACGTTAAATGCTTGAAAATTTATGGCCCTGTCAGAGAGACAACAGTACTATAAGAAAACTTGAGTTGGAAATAAATTCTCTTTTTTCCCCTACTTTTTCTTTAAAAGTGGGAATTCTGTTCTCATTTTGCTTTCAATATCTGCTGTTCTTGGCTCTGGAAGGCTTCTTCTGCAATACTGTGTGCAGCAACCATTTCAAGAAAGATGTGAACCAGTTAGAATAGGTCTTGAGCACAGATACTGGAATGATCAGCCATCTATTAAATATGATCTATCAGGAAAGCCAGACTTGTGTACTCAGAGAAAGGAAGACTGTGGGGAAGCGAAATCTTACAAGACATGAAAAGCTGCTGCAG
>JAVSBS010015352.1:0-10570 GCA_033124195.1 Coracias cyanogaster | reverse complement strand
TGCAGAAAGGAAGGGAATAATTTGTTCTCTATGCCCAAGGTAGATGGGTAAGAAACAGTACATTTAAATAGCAATAAGGGGTTTTCTGGTTAGCACAGAAGGAAAACGGGCTTTTAATGAGAAAATCTGGCTCTGGAGCAAACTGGAAACTCTAGCACAGAAAAACAGTTGTCAAAGACATAGCTGATCCTGCCCTAAAGCTGTAGGGGGTGAAAGAGGAGAAAAATGTTTAAATATAGTTTCTAATAAAGAGTGTACCTTCTGTAAGATGTACATTTTACTGATAAAATATGCTGGGGACTGTGTGTTCTTCCTTTCTCATCACTGTACTGCTATGGTTGAGGTTGCTCAATTAGAGCTAGTATTTCCTATTTTAAGATTCTTTTTGCAGTTGCTAAATTATGTCAGACGCCAATGACTTGCCTAAAACTTGTGATGGATCTTTCATTTTTTTTCCTTAAGCTTTAATTAAAACTATTCAGGTGTTTCCAAGCATGAGATGAAAGAAAAGTATTTTTTTTTTTCTGTTAGAAATTCCCATGCACTTTTTTTAAGATTGAACCCTGAAACTTTGGAGGTGGAGGTTGACATATATTGGGAATGGCTGCTCTGGTACCAAAGGCAACTCTCAAAAAAAGCTGCAAGTTTCTCCCTTTATCTAGGTTGTTTGTTTGTTTTTTAAACCAAGATGCATTCTGGTGAAGGGCTAGGTATGATAGAAGGAAATAATAAATTGTTATTTCAAAGAATGAAGCCTGGCTTGAGAAGGATAAAGACACTCTGGTGAGACTTGAGTGATGAATTAGAAATCATATCTGGGCAAAGGAATAAGGAAGAGGGGCTCAGAAGACACACCTGGAAGAAGACTGCTGGGGGGGAAGAAGATGCAGGGGGAAGCTGAAGCATGAGGACAAAGAGGACCAGTGTGGGAGCAGACTGGAGTGAGCTTGGGCAAAAAGGGCCGGATTTGATTTGGGAGTCTGAGTAGAAGAGAACTCTTTGGCCTTGGAGCAGTGCCCCTGTTAGAGTCTGGTGCAGGGGAGTCCACTGTCTTTGTGTTTTCCTGCTGTCAGGTATCTGTAGAATCCCACCAGGCAAACTCCTGGGTGCCTGGAGTGCCTGGGCTATGCTCACCTTGGATGTTTGGTCTGATTTGTCCTAATTTGCCTCCTGCTTAATTACAAGGCCCCTAACTCTAAGCAAGCACATTTCTTGCCTCAGCGGTGCATAGAATTAGAATTAGTCCATCGCATCGAATCTCTTATGCATTTTTGGACTGGAGGCAAATTGTAACTGACAGACTGTTTTGTAAGCTACTTCTGAGTCTGCAGCTCTCAGCCCAAAGCTCATCTGTATGTATATGTCCTCTCCCTTTATTCCTGGGAGCCCCGTTCACTCAGTTCAGCTCTGAAGGGGCATTAGCTGCTGTCTTCCCTCAGTGGTGGGGAGGAGGCGTGCTCAGCAGGTAGTTGGTCATCTACGTAGTCAGACTCGGTGGGAATGGTGCAGCTGGGAGCAAGCAGCCCCTTGTCAGCTGAGCCCAGGGCTGCATGGCACACTCCTGCTCCTCTCTGCTGCTGGGGAAAACCCTGGCATTGACTTACTGCCTCGCTGCCTGGCTGCCAAGGGATCTCCTGGGAAGAGGAGAGCAGTATGCCAAGTCTCTGGGTATCTCGGCGCTCTTAGCTGCTGCCTTACAGTCTGACACGTGTTTGACATCAGTGGTGGGATGAGGCTCAGTTCTCAAGTGCCGGCTTAACGGAGAAGATGACGTCCTGCTGCTGCTGGCTGCTCTGTTAGCTCAAGTGGCAAGGACACTTTAAGGGAGAGTTGCAGGCCTGCTGGTAAACCACGTAGTCTGTAGGGATCTGTGAGAAGGAATATGTTTTTTGCTGCTTTAACCCAATAGCACTTTATGCATAAAAACTCTTTAACTGCAGACTGGAGCATTCAGAAGTTAAATACCAAATTTAATTTGGCTGTGTTGTGGGATACGGTGAATATAGTTTTAATTTTGTTACTGCATGCTAATCAGAGGACCTGCTGCGTCCTTCAAGACAGGAAGGGCTGTGTGCTGGGGATTGGAAGTTTGAATGAGAATGGCTCGTGGATGCATGCAAATGGCTCTTGGCCCGTTCTCTGCAGATGTTGCCAAGTTCATTGTAAAATGAGATAGAGGTGGTTAAAAAAGCTAGTATTGAGATAAGACAGTTCATCCGTTGCTCTGAGGAGCCAGTTTCTCCTGTAAGCAGTTAGGATTATTCAACTAAATGAGAAGGCAAAATACCTCCCAATAGCAAAGACCTGGAGCTAGTATATATGCTCCAACACACACAGGAGGATTAAAGTGGCAGGGTGACTGCAGTTACATAAAGAGCAAAAGAGTATTTGCTGAAATTTTTTGCTTTCTTCTGGATGTTGGAACAAGTGACCTCGGGTTGTATTTTTCGAAATATATTTTGCATGCATATAATAGTCTTGGAAATAAGAGTTGTTGTTTATTGCAGGGTGATGCAGGTTTAATACCTCGAATTTGTGAAGGATTATTCAGCAAAATAAGTGAAAAAACAAAGCGGAATGAGGCATCCTTTCGAACAGAAGTCAGGTAGGTCTAGGTGTGATAATAGTTCGTTGTTATCAAATGTTTTGTTTACAACAACCTTGTTTCACTTTATCTCTGAGAAAAGTGTGTGTTTTTCAAATAACTTTCCATGCTTGGCCGCAGTCCTATAATTGATTTTTGTTGGCAGACATAGTCAAAATGCGCAATACTTCTAACTTCAATCCAACAGCTGTGCATTTTGCTTCAGTTAAATGATAGTGAAAATGCCTGTGCTGCTGGACAGCATCTTCCGTATTTTTACCCTTTATTTCAGGCTGACATTAGGAGAAACTAATGTCTGCTAATGTCTGCTTCCATTCTACTTGCTTCTTGCCTTTTTGGCTCTTTTTCCATACAATACACGTACACTCTACTTTCTTAATCCAACTTTGGATCCATTTGCTTCTCTAGGCATCTTGCTTTCAAACTGTGTTAACATGGCTGTTCTTTTTTTAAGACCCTTGACTCGGTGGTTTTCTAATCTTTTTCAGTTATCTGGAAATTTATAATGAACGTGTGAGAGATCTTCTCAGGCGGAAGTCATCAAAAACAAATAATTTACGAATACGAGAACATCCAAAAGAAGGGCCGTATGTTGAGGGTAAAACCACTTTCATTGTTTTGCACTGGATATTCTATTATCCTTTTGTGTTCTAAAATGTCATGTCTAATTGCACAGGGCATTTTTATCTTCTAGAATATAAATCATGATGGATATACAGTGTTTTCCTTCGATATATAAGCATTAAAGGAGAATAACCTCTCATTTTGTATCCCCACTCGTTTTCCCAGTTGTAAGATTATTATACATACACAATTTTTATCTGTAAATTTATAACACGTTTTTAAATAATGTTAAAAGGTGCAATTGTTTTTAAGCATTTATTGACTATGATTTATAAATCTGTAATATTTAGATGGAAAGAACCTATTAAGATATAATTGTCTTAATCTGTCCTCTACGAGGGAAGGCTCATGTCTCTTGAGGATTATGCTTCTGTTATTGCACTAAACACTTTAGTAAGATTGCATATTTTTTTCTTAATTTACTGTAAATGTGTAAGTTCTCCATGAGGCCCCATTCCTTTCCTTAAGTGATAAACAAGTATGACAGTAAACGCTAATTGCAGCAATACTTGGCAGTAGTGAGGGTAATTTGAGTCCTTTAGTAAAGAAAATCAAGGGCAGATATGAGCATACTGTAACACTCTGCTTTTATTTAGATTTGTCTAAACATTTAGTGCAAAATTACACTGATGTAGAGGAACTTATGGACGCAGGAAATATAAATAGAACAACGGCTGCAACTGGAATGAATGATGTCAGTAGCAGGTCGCATGCCATTTTCACAATCAACTTCACTCAGGTAATAAAACACCCCCCCTGGTCTTAATATGTCTTTATATTTAATAATTCATATTATAATTAAAAAAATAAGGTTGTCAAATATCAAGTATGCATAGATAATGTATATGCTGTTGTCTTGTGATAGGGGAAGTTAGAAGTGTGAAAATACTGGTTTGAGAATTATAGGTATATTTATCAGCTGTTATGGTTAAAATTTACAATGTCATGTGATTACTCAAAATGAGATTTAATAGCTTCTGAGGAATAATTATTGGGAGTTGAAGCTATGTTTCATGATGCTGCTGTGACAGAAGTGGGTGAGGAGCATGTAGTGTGATTCTTCAGCCAGAGCTGAACATGAGCTACCTTTGACACTCTGTTATCTAAGGTTTACGAAAACACTTGTCTCCATGGCCCAAATGTAGAGCGTGGAAATGTTTTCTGAGTGCATCTTCATCTGTTACTACTGGAAAACTGTTCACATTCAATGATTTACTAATGGAATAACGAAGAGATTTAGCAAGTGTTCTCAGAGCGTAGTTATGTAGTATAAACTCCTTTTCTAATGATTCCTGCTCTTCATAGTCATTTCTGGGGGACTTTTTAGGCAATCCATGGGGAACTTGCTAGATGAAGAGAAGGTAGCATAGAGTTGGGTTTGCTCTCCTGAAGGGAACTTTGCGTGTCTCCCCCAAAAGACACACACACACGCACACTTTGTGTGGTTTATATGAATTGCGAAAAAAATTGGGAGGAAGCCTCAGTTAAAATAATAAAATTGCAATTGTTGCTTACTTGAACTTGGAGGCAGAGGGAGAAATTGAATGTGAATGTGTCTGTGTATGCTAGAGCTTCTTGAAAGCTAAATATATAATGAAGATGTTGAAAGCTTAATAAAATGAATGCAGCACATGTTCAGTGTGCAACATATAAATACCAATTCACAGTTGTCAGGGCATGTGTGTAAGTGTCTAGAAAGTTGCAAATATTATGATTTAAAGTAGTAACCACTTGCGTGGGAGTTGTGCAGCAGTTCGTGATCAAATGCCTTTCTGTGGCACCTCTAACACATCTGTCTTCTGAAGCTCTGCTGCTGTAAACAAGTTAAATCCAATCATGACATGAAAAAGGCCTCTAAGTTGCGTTCAGTAAAATTTCAGAACGTCATGGCTTAACATACTTGCCTTTGTTGTGGTTTTTATTTTTAGGCTAAATTTGACTCTGAAATGCCTTGTGAAACTGTTAGCAAGATTCATCTGGTAGATCTTGCTGGAAGTGAGAGAGCAGATGCCACCGGTGCCACAGGGGTTAGGTTAAAGGAAGGAGGGAATATTAACAAATCTCTGGTTACTCTGGGAAATGTAATTTCTGCCTTAGGTAAGTATCTGGTTTTTGTGGTTTGGCGGTTTTTTGTTTGGGGTTTTTGTTTTTTAGTCATTAAATTCCTTTCTGTTTACTTACACTTTTGTTCATTTTTACACACACAAATAATGGCCTAACACATCCTGGATTTGAAAATGAATGAAAATACATAATTAATTTGTTGCTTTTTTCTTTTCTACCTCCACATCACAGCTGATTTATCTCAGGATGCAACAAATCCTCTTTCAAAGAAGAAACAAGTATTTGTGCCTTACAGGGACTCTGTGCTGACTTGGCTGTTAAAAGATAGCCTAGGAGGAAACTCTAAAACTATAATGATTGCCAGTAAGTGTTTTTAAATTACTTTTTTTTGCATCCTGAACAATTCATCCTTAGTAGGAGTGGCTGTAAATATTTAGATTCCAGATGCTTTAAGGCAGAATGTTGTTTACACATTGTAATGATTTATTTCTTCGTGAATTTTCTAGAAGCACTTTGCATTCTGCAGAACATCTCTTCCAGCAGTTGGAACTCTACAGGGTCCCATTGTCTATATGGGGGGGACAGTCTAGTTAGTAAAGTCATGAACAGTAGCAGGTATGCCTCCTGAATTTGAGACCTTTGTTTTCATCTCCAGGTTATCTTTTTGGGTGCATGTATCACTGGCTGAGTATTTGATCACAAATGTAATAAGGATCCGGGTTGTATATGTACAGTTGTTAGACATTAGTTTGCAGAAGTAAGGATCATCCAGATGGATGTGACTAATTGCGTGGGTTTGCTCTGACATCCATCTTACTGCTGTGTTTCTTTGACACGCTGTGGGTGTCTAATGATTAGCTCATATGACCAGTTAAACTTCCAGTAATAGTTCAGGTTTATTCTTGAAGTTCATTTCCATTCTAGACAGCTCTGTTACTCGTGGTAAATGCTCAAACTTAGGCCTCGGTAAAGTCTTGTACTTCTCTCCCTTTACACCTCTCCTCAGGTTGCAGGCTTGGATCCCCAGTTTAAAAAAAATAAAAATAAAAGTCCAGCTTTGCGCATCTAGTCAATGCTGATGTGTGATTCAGTTTGCTTTTCCAAAACAGTGTTGTTTTTTGTTGCATTAGTAGAAGAAACAACCTGGTCTTTTTTGACATTCAGTGGGTAAAATTGTCATTTTTTATTTAACCTACATTTTGAATGCACACAGCATTTTAACTTTTTGTCTATGTTTATTTACGATCAGTCACCTTGCAAACTTTTCTTACAGTTTCCTTTTTACCCCTAGGAAGCTCTGTAAAGATCACTTGGTTTAAAAACCTGCCTGTGGCATATGTATTGCAGATTTTTCAACAAATTGTAATGGGAATTCCATTCCCAAAAAACCAAAAGTGAAGCTGGGAGGGTGTTTAAGGGGAGGGGAGGATTTGGGATGTCGGAGATGTAAGGTGCAAAGAGAAGAGCAGCTCTGAAATTTCTCTCACTTTTTCCTGCTCAAATGAAACGCAGGCTGATGCTGTTTTCCCTTGGGAATGGTTGGAGAGCAGAAGCAAGGGAATAAAACACATTGAATCAATTTCTGGTTCTTCAATTGCTTTGTTACAGTCAAATTCTCTGGATAGCAGTTCCTTTGTGGCATGAATTTGAGGATGTTTTTGGAATCCATGCCACTTTCTTTCCTCAGGCTGATCACAGTAGTACCAAAAGAGGATCCTGGACCAAACTCTGCTTTCTTTTTCTGCTGCTTAAGTAACACTGTGCTGGCATCTTTCTTCTTGATGCTTTCTTTCAGTTACATGGCTGAGTAATGTGGTGTGGTTGGTGGATTGGGATTTTTTTTTTTTTTTAGATTTTTTTTTTTTCCTCCACAGAGAGATTGGGAAGAGAAGTTTTAGGAACACAGGGAGCTTTCAGAGCTAGACTAATGATTACAGTGCCCAGCTGCTTTTTCAGTTACTTCCTCATCTATTAACGATGCCTCTGCTAGGCAGAGCCCCGGTGGCTGATCTTTTCTCCAGCACTAACTCTACTGGTGATGTGGCTGAATTGCCTAACAGAGCCTGACAAGCTGTCTGGATACGTTTGGCCTGCCTTTTCTGTAACTAAACACAAAAAAAGCAGGAAGATAGTTTCAAACAAGGCTCTTATAAAAATACATCCAATTCTGATTTGTCATATTTCTATAACGTATTGTAACATCCCTTCAGAAAGAGAATAATTGAGTAGCAGAGAGACAGTAGATGAAATAGGGAAGTGAGAGTGTGAGCTAGGGGAAGTATAGTCTGTTGCCAAGTGCATCTTCCTTTATTCAGGAAGTCTCTACCACAAAAAGAATATTTATTACTGTTGAGAGAATGAGGAAGGACAGAATATTTTTGGTTCCTTTTTTCAGGTGTATTCATTTTCTGATTCTCTGGGTCTCTTGTTCAGTTCGATTATTAAGATTTCTGATCCCTCATTATTTCTGCTTGGTGTTCTCTCCATTTGTCTTCATCTGTTTGGATGTAGTAATTACCTGTTAAATTTGGAACATCTTGTCTATTGCTAGGTAGATGAAGTGAAGGATAGCATTAGTGCTTTCACTTAAATTCCATTGTTTTTCTTGGTTAAGTTGCCTATAAAAATAATGCCGGTTTCTCTTGATGCATCAGATAAAAAACAGTCCTATGAGCTGCCAGCCTCTGCAGCTCAGCAGAATAGCTAGGTTTCGAGATTATAGCAGTTCTTTTCATGTTTTGATTTTCATGTCTGCCTTTTGATCAGATGCGGTTTAATTTCCCTTCAAACCTTGGACCGAATCTACTGTGTTTTCACCTGAAATGACTTTTCCATTCAATGGTTACATTGATACTTAAAAAATACTCAGTTTTTCCCAAGGTTCTTTAAAAATATTTCAAGAAAGCCTGTAAAATATTAATATTTTATGCTTACCAGAGAAATATAAATATTAATTAGATTGACAGCAGCGTTTCTTTATCACACTTGATTGTTGGACCTCATTATTCTAATACAGTATTCTAATACAGTGCTTACTGAGGCAAAGTTCTGTGACGTGAAAGCAGTGGAGCTAGGTGAAGAATTGGAACAAATTGTAGCTATACTGATTTATCGTGCATTTCTGTTTCTTCATCCACATTATCTGACTTATAAAATATAAACTAACTTTACTAAATGAAATATATGGTGCTGAATAAACTGTTTCTGATCTCATCTCCTTAGCTATTTCGCCTGCTGATGTCAATTATGGAGAAACTTTAAGTACACTTCGCTATGCAAATAGAGCCAAAAACATCATCAACAAGCCTACTATTAATGAGGATCCTAACGTCAAACTGATCCGTGAGCTGAGAGCTGAAATAGCCCGATTAAAAGCCCTGCTTGCTCAAGGGAATCAGGTTAGCTTTACTTGAAATTTATGTGTAATTTTCATTGAGTTATAACATCTATTTCTAGAATGTAATGAGATAATTATCTTTCATTATATTGATTTGAGTAAACAAGCTCTATGAGGCTATGAATGAATATTATTTTCCTGATTGAATCAGTTTCCATATGGCCAGTAGTTTACCTCTTTTATCGTGAGGGGAGAAAAATTGTCATCCCAAAGCTTTGAGCTTTCTCTTAATATAATCAGAGCTTGATTGCAGTGTGCTATGGCACTGTTAGTCACCACAGCATAAGGAGCCTGAGCAGTAACACATTTCCTAGGTCTAGCCCGATGGACTGAAGAGGTACTTTATCTAGTATCTTAAAAAAAGTAGAAGGTAGAAAGATGCCTAAATGTAAAAACATAGGAATATGAAGGGATTTGAACAATACGTTTTACTTGTCTTTGGCTGCACTGTCCATTAGACGCCACATGTAACGTGCTAAATAAATAAAAGTATTTTCAGTAGTGGTGTAAGAAAACGTGTCACACTATCGTTCCCTTTTGCACATTTCTTTTTTGTTCTTCTGTCAGTATTAGCTGCTATAAACACTTGCTGCACAAGCTCAGTTAGGCTTCATTTTCTTCTCTATGTCCAGGATGGAGAAACGAAGCTAACAATAAGGAATATGCAATTGCCGTCGTCTCTTCTAAATCATGTCATTCGGGACTGCTAGATTTCAGACTTGAGCAAATATAATTTGGAAGTATCTGAAATGATACTTCAGATTTATTTCTAGAAGGATCTAATTTTATTTTTAGCTGGGCTGTGCAATGTGACATGTCAGTTCAGCATAGACTTTTTTTAATAGAAGGCTCATACTTCAGCTAGATTTCATGCTGTAAAACATTTGCTGAGAAGGGGGGTGGGTGGTAGGACCACAGTTGGAAGCAGTAATAGGTATTGTAGATGATTGAAGCAGAGTTCTGCTTTGTTTCAGACAATTAAAAAACTCTTTATGGGGTTGAATTATTCTATTCTACTTATCTTTCTCCTGTATTCTTTAGGAGGGGAAAATTTAATTTATTTTCGAAATACAGTTTGATTTAGAGTTAGCAAAGTAGATGTAACTTGAACCCCTTTGAAGATCTAATGCTTTGACCTAGTTCCAAGCTGTAAAACGGTGGATATCACAAAAAAATCTGGTTCGGTTATAGGGTGTGATAGATGGCTGTGTGGGAGACCATGGAGAACTTGCTTAAATTAATTGAATTTGTGATGGTTGGTAAAAACAGCAGGTGGTGGTATGTATGCACAGGAGAATATAAATATCTGTATAACTTCTTTTGTGGTTTTCCATTTTAGTCCCAGAACACTCTATTGCAAATGCTTCTGTAGATCACTGAAGATACTGGTTACCAAAATATAGTGCTAGGTTCATGACTAGGAAGGTCATGTAATAATGAGCTGCTTGTGTGTGTGCCTGTTGTGTAGTAGTTTTCTAAGGCCAGTTACCTTAATACATATTAAAGTTAAGCAATTTACTTACGTATTATAGCAGAAAGAAAAAAGTTAACTATTGATGCATAATAAATTTTCATGCTTAACAGAAATACAAAGCCAGATGCATCAGGAATTACCCATGAAAAATTTGTTTCTGGTTTCAGTGTCTGCATGTGTGTGACTGTGTGTATACATAGTGAATGAAAATACTACTCTCAGCCCAATGATTTGTATTTGAAATTCTGCTTTGACAAGATTTTGGTTACTCTTTTTACAGTGTTTCAAGGTAAAATGATGTATATTGGAGTTTAAAATATTTAATCCAAAATAATAAAAGAATTTGAACATTTGCATTTATTTCATTTGATTCTGCCAGAAATTGTTACTACTTTTCTTCTCCTCT
>JAVSBS010015351.1:21391-40978 GCA_033124195.1 Coracias cyanogaster | reverse complement strand
GCGGGGAGAGGTTTAGTTTTGGTCACATCATGACTGAAAACATGCACTAGAATACCGTTTTGTAGAGAAGGCAAATAAGCCCAACTTCCTACAGCTAAAAGGAGTAATAATCACATTCCTCGTTAAAAACAGTGGCAGTGTATACCCAGTGGTATTTTTCGGAGTTAGGAGGTACCTTTAAATCCCCTCCACTAACAGTGGTATGGAAGCTCAAATACATTATTCAACTTTTTTTTGGCTGTGATGTTTTTCTTTATTGCCTTTTACTGCAATCTGCTGTATCCAGCATCTTTTAAGGCTCTCAAGCCCTTACTCAGGTGGTGGACTTCAGCAGCACGTCCACATCTGTTGATAAGGAGGGGTTTCGATGGGGTTTTTTTTTTGGATCATTTCAGACAGCGCTGCAGCAGTCACCATGTTAGTAACATGCACCGTGGATACACGTTACTAACAGAGACCCTTTATTGCTCTTTTTTCACCCCGGAACCCCTCACTCCCGCTGCTTTCGAGCACCCCCAGGCCCCTTTGCGGGCCGGTTCCTCTCAACACCAACGCAGGAGCTTCATGACTGGGAATTCTGGTGGTTACCACTGTACGTGCAAATAGTTTGACATACCGAAACACACAACTAAAGGCATTAATTGCAGAGAAATGCCAAACATACCCTGTCTAACCTTCTAGCTTCTATATGTCTAAGTAGCTGTTGTCTCCAGTCAGCGGGCATTTTAGCACAGCTCTCATTTCCCTTCACAGGGGTAGGCCTTGTCTTTATATCACTGTTATCGGAAGGCTTGTCGCCATAGTTACCCAAGTTATAGTCTGACGGTATCTTTTCCAGCAGAGCTGCCATTGTAGGCCTCGCTGAAACCGGCCTGGTTTGGGACGTGCCGTAACTCTCTGTACTGTAGCTTCTTGCAGACAACGGCCGCCTTTGCGTAAGGTTTTTAACTGGAAAGCTCCCAGTCTGGGCTTTCACTTCTTGGTAGGAAGGATGCTCGTCTTCGTACCTGCCGTTCCTCTTGAGGAACTGAGACTCAGAGACCGACATACTGCCCTGGCGCTCCACCGCTCCTCGGTATGGAGGTCTGCCATACCTATCGCTTGGGGGCAGCTCGTGGGGCTCACTGACTCTCCTGAACATGGACATCTCGGTGGAGCTGGCCAACGAATCCGCTCTCCTCAAGAAGCCCGGCCGAGACCCCTGGCTCGTAAAGGGGGCACCGACTGTCTCCTCGTTCACCGAAGGCTGGGAGAAGGAGAACATGTGCTCCACGGGTGGGTAGCCGCGGTACGCCCTCGGGCTGACCAGATCCTGGGGCAGGTTTTTACTCTGCTGGGGAATGTACTCAGGGTTGAGCTGGAAAGGCGGCGGTAGCCTCTTCTCCGCTGTGACCTCCACTGCTCCCTGCGGGTTGAAGCTTTGGTCGAACTGGTAGACTTTCTTCGTGACGGACGACTTCTGCTGCGGCTGCACCTTGACGCTGCCGTAGGTCAGCAGCTCGTCGTCCAGCATGGGGACCGACTGGCTGCGGGACATGCTCAGCATGCCGTGCTCCGGGCCCAGGAGCTTGTCCACCCTCTCGTGGGTTCCTACAGTATCATTACCAGATGCATAGTTTTCTAAGGGTATATTATACACTTTGTATGTACCAATGTCTATCTCATCGATACTTTGCGACTTCTTGAACTTGTTCGTTTTCAAGTCCCTCATCATCGGAGAAAGCCGTTCTGTACTCTTGCTGATGGAAATAACGCTTTTGGAAGGATCTGGGCGACAGTGGATATGGGAGAAGACGTTTGTGAGGCTTCTGTTAGCATTTGAATCGTGGTACTCCCACGCTATTCCTGGAGTGAAAGTGCTAGTCATTTCAGGAGACTCTTTGACATGATCTTTCCGCTCAGGCAAAGGGCTGGTGGTGGGGGTGCTTTCCAGTTTGGAAGGAAAAGCTGTCCTGTCTTCAAAAGGACTAGGGGTTCTGGTCCAATTTTGCCAAGGATTGGGAGGAGGCACTTCAGATTCGTGTGTGTTTCTGAGCGTCGGCTGCTCCAGCTCCAAGGGGATGCCAACGATCCTGTCTTGCCTAATCAACGGCCTGCGCCCGTGCGCAGATGTGCTTCTGGTTTTGGTGCTCAGGAGAGGGTTGGCGCCGGGATTCTCCACCGCACTCTCCTCCGCGACGAACCCCGTGTTGTCGTAGTGCGAGCTGTCGTTCCAGCTGTCGGCGAAGGCGTCGCTCAGCGGGCGCCGGTCCGGGCGCTGCGGCAAGTTCCCCGCCGGAGCCGATTCCCGCTGGCTCAGCAATGGCTTCGTTTCAAGGGGCTGTGGGAACGACTGTGCCAGCCTGTGCAAACAAAACAAAGCGTAAACGAGAGAAAATGCCCTCTACTAGCGCATGTAAGCGGTCATCAGAGAGATGTAATTAGGAAGCAGTTTGATATTCTCCCATCTGTACTCTGGCTTTGGGATTGTACTATGAGATGTAGGGCTGAAAGGAGGTTGCAGAGAGGTGGTGTTGGTGTCTTCTCACAAGTAACTGGTGATAGAATGAGAGGAAATGGCCTCAAGTTGTGCTAGGGGAGGTTTAGGTTGGATATTAGGAAAAATTTAGTTACTGGAAGAGTGATTAAGCACTGGAACAGGCTGCCCAGGGAAGTGGTGGAGTCCCCATCCCTGGAGGGGTTCAAAAAACACGTGGACATGGCACTTGGGGACATGGTCTAGTGGTCATGGTAGTGTTGGGTTGACGGTTGGACTTGATGATCTTAGAGGTCTTTTCCAACCTTAATGATGCTATGTGCGCCTCGTGGCCCTGGTTTGGCACTGAGCGGCTGTAGCAGCTTTTTGCACTGGAGTACAGATTCTGGAAGTATGTACACAGAGAAACTCAGATCAGTCAAAAGTCCCAGGTGGCTCAATGCCATGTTCATCTAAATCCAGCTGAACATCTTATTCTGCTTTAAAAATAATCTTCTACAGAGTGCAAGGGAAGAATTTTTACGCATTTTTTTTTTTTTTTTTTAAACAAAAATATCAGATTCAGTTTGTGGACATTCTCGCCACCAAGATTTTACGCACCTCCAGCCTCTCTCTAATGGGGAAGAGCCTGTGGATGGAACTACAATAGGTGACTTATGGCAGTAACAGGCAGGGCAGGATGCTCCTGATATGGTCTGGGAGGGTTTTCAGGTTGCTGCTGGCCAGTGCAAGCTACAACTTTCATAGAACTGTTGTGCTCAGAGGCCCAGGGCAAAGCAAGGCTCAGGATGGCAACAGCATGAGAGACACGCACTCTGCTCTCTGTGCTAAACCCCAGCCAGCTGCAGCTCAGGACCACACAGAACAGAATAATCGCAGCTCAGGACCACACAGAGCAGAATAATCGCAGCTCAATTACTAGGTGCTTTTAATGCGTGGTTATAGCACATAGTTGAGAAACCAGCTGTAGAATTACTGATGTTTATAGAGTATGAACGGGCATCCAACTCTGCACAGCCTGGGCTTTGAATGCCTATGGAGACATCTGCAAAAGCGGGGCAAAAAAAGTTATATATTTTTTCGAACGCCTTAACAGAGACCGTATGATCACGTTGAAAGCATGCGACACCATCAGACCAGAAGCCACGTCAAGAAAGATGGTCACACCTGTTCCCCCACAAAGAGTTATTCACTGCTTCTTTAGCCGTTGTCTGCAAGGACCCCATTTTAACGTGCGCGTTGGAGGACCCTGAGGAAGCCTGGGAAGGGGAATAGTCTGAGTAAGTGCCTGAGGAAACGCTGTTATTCAGACAATGGATCTTATCTGCTTCAGACTCGTCTGTCGATTCTGAAACAAAACACAGCAAACGTTTTCAGAGGGTGGGATTTGAAAACTAGACTCCAGAAAAACACATTTTAAAATTGATACTATGGAGTCTATCTGCGTACATCACACACGCTTTCATCTAAAAGGTTGTAAGTCAAGTTAGTACCTTTCTTCTCTTTACCCAGAAGGACAAGTTTGGGTGGGTACAACGGAGTCTCTGGCATGGAAGGACGAAGTTCCCCTATCCTCATCTCACTGGCAGGATGTCCAAAGGCATCCTGAGGAACATAATAATGTAGAGTAAATATAGGCAACAGAAATCTGCGTCAAATTGCAACCAACAAACATTTCACAGCCGCCTTCTCATGAATGTGACAACACAGCAAAACCCCACCGTACGGGCAGTGTCTAATCATGCTGATTTGTCAGCTGAAAATTCTAATTAGTCCCGCAGAACTACTTGTAACAATTATGGTGATGTGCTCATCCCGACGATGTGGACAAAACAGATGGAACTTGCGAGATACACCGAGGCCATGTAAACATCTTTGATGAGGCAAAGGTCACAAAAATGCAAGCTGCCAGTGGGAATAAATAAAAATTTAGAATAAACAGCTACTCCTTAATTCAGGAGTGCTTCTTCCTCATTCATTTCTTTGTGGCACAAGTCCTTCCCTAGATTCCCCTGTCCTCATAGCCATATTTAATTAAAATGACTTTGTCTCTAAAGAGTTTTTTTGCTAAATTCAAATGATTGGGATTTCATAAATCTCTCACTGAGAGTTCAGCAAATCTTGACCTTCAAAGACTGTCCTGCACAAACGTGCTGCTCATCTAGCTGGCAACAGGATATATACCGAAAAGAACATGAGTTAAAAAGTGGAAATTGAGGGAGATACAGTCTTAGGAAGAGATAGCTGAAATTAGGACATTTAAATCAGGTTCATGGGATAGCTAGAAGGGAATGAAGACACATACAGGGAATCTGTGGCACTGCTTATCCCTGGAAAAAAGCTGAGAAATGAGCAAGACGCTGACCTGGAGATAGATGTCTTGGGGAGACAGGGTAGGGGATAGCACTGGAGGGATGGCACTGGTAACCTCAGGAGGGGACGGAAGGAAAGGGAGCCAGCAAACAAGCCATGTGGGAACCACGCTTTGTGGGTGTTGGTGCATGGGCTCAGGGAAATGTAATGGAAAGGGAACTGGGGGAGGTGGGGATGGCAACGCCAGAAAGTCCAGCCCATGCCAGTCGAGGTCCCTGTGGGGAGGGCTACGAGAAACATGCAACATCTTGGAAGTGAGAGGATGAGCTGTGAGATGGAAGAGGAGAAGTTGGAATAGGAGAGGAGGAGATGGAAAGAGATGGAAGTTGGAGACTATGTACTTAAAAATAAGGAAGTTTTGGAGAGGTATTAAGAGAAAACCAGCAATTAGTAGTATTAATGAGGAGGAAACGATAAGGAGAAATATATTTAGGAGGGATCTTACAGTAGTGCAGACACTATGAGGACCTCTGTACCCTGACATTTTGGTGTTAAAGGTACTCCAGTGATTTTGCACAATGACGTCAAGAAAGGAAAGATGTAATATTTAGAGAAACAAGGTAAGATGGAGTACCAAAACCAAAGCCACATTATTAAAGTATAAAATGCTACAATATTTTTTGAACTTACTTGTTCTTACTCACAAGGAGAAAACTTTCAGGAGTTCACTCTCCGTTAACTACTTTTTGTAGTAACAGTGAGATTTGTAGAAGCATTTGCCACATGATTTATCCTTGAAGAGTATAATTATATTTACACAACACCGATTTTAATCCTTCTGCGCTTGGTGTTCTACTGGAGGCAGGACCACGCTGAACCAGCAAAGAACAGACATCTCCATGACCCGTTTGACCAACCCCGTCAGTGCTAACATTTAAGCAAGCAGAGGCACGTACGGATTCTTACTCGGTGCAATAAATTCGAGCCTTTAAACCCCTTTTGCATGCAGACACCCCTCGCTGTGTGGTAGGCCTTGCAGGCCAGTGGTGGTACAACATAAGCTAACAACAGCCCAACAGCATTTTTCCAGTGCAGCACAAGCGTTTTTCCAGACCAGTGTAACAAAATCCTGCAAAAATGTTTCCTGAGAAACGGAGAAGTGCAGAGCATTCGCCGAGTGTGAAATTCTCCACCTCGGAAGCGCAGTGCACGTCAAGGTTTTTGTGGTACCTCTGAGGTTTTTGTATGCTCCTCTGTCTCCTTCCTGTCCGGGATTTCCACCATTGGTTTATGAGTCTTGTCTGGATCAGACAATTTTTGCAATTCTTTATTTTCTCTGTCTTGGACCTAGAATCCCAATATTGTGCCATGAAACTCCCAAAAGTTATAAGCTTAAAATGAAACTCCTTGCTCTAAGACAGGAGGAACCTGCAGTTCCATTTTTGGCACCATGATGAACACAAGAGTTTTAGTGCAGGCGCATGATTTGACGAAGTTTTCTATATTATATTCTCTTTTTTTTTTCTTCCTTTTTAGCCCCTAGTCCAGCTATTTCAACAAAAATCAATACACTTTTGGAAGAACTAGTCTGGCATTTGCCATGAAAGTGAAATATGTTGTAAAAACCCCAAATCACAGCCCATTTAATTCCACTCTAAAAGGACCTTTTTTCTTACAAGCGCAAGTATAAAAAGGTCACTAATAGGAAAAAAAATAATATTAATAGGACCAAATGCAAGAAAAAGGGAAGAGATAAATACAATTGTGTTGTGTCAGACCTTATTCCTCAGGACAGATCAGAGAAAGATACAGGTAGAGGACAGAAAAATCTGTGGTGAGCTGTTTTCCAAGAGAAAATAAATGGTAAAACCCATGAAAATAACTGGGAAAGAGAAATGTCACCAATTATTCATGCTGACAACACAAGAACATTAAATTATAATCCTGAGAGGTGGAATTTTTAAAATAACCTCACTCTTCGGAGCCTGCTTGCAAAGAACATCAAGAATACAAATGCTTGCAAAAAATATAAAGAATATAAAGGAGCACAGCAGACCAGGGCTCTGGGCAGATGCAGCACGCACAAGGCAGAGGAATGCGGGACCATTAATGATGGATCTGTTCCAGAGGAACATGTAGAGGGTTGGCAGCACTTCTACGCGGAGAAGGCCAGGTCAGTCTGAGGAATGACAAGTTGGCTATAAAGAAATGGAGAAGGAAAGGAATAAACGGATGAAGGTGATTGTTACTCAGTCCAGATCTTACTAAAAATTCAAAGAATAAAGGAGATGACAGAAAGTGTAGGGCCAACCACAGCCAGGCAGCTATCAGAACATCCCCAGACACAAGCAGTGGACACCGAGGAACACGCTTCTTCCCTGGGAATCACCATTTGTGGTGTGGTTGGTAACAAAGCCTCGCTGAGCTGCTCACCCACGTTAGTCTCTGCACAGAGAGTGGCAGCACCTCCACCTCTCAGCCCTGCATGCCAACAGTCTCAAAGTCCCACTAAGTAGTCTCCTGAGAACATTCTGTCTGAAGCACAACATGAGCAGTCACAGCCGTGGGTATTTTGATGCTCAAGCTTGCAATTATCAAACTGATCTAAAGAAAGTACAATCATCAATCCAGGAACACTCCAAGAGTCACCCCAAAACACGGGATTATCCCAGAAGAAGGCAGAGCAGAGGATCTTCCACCTGCTCCTAAAGCTCTCCCACTCTCCTGGCCGCAGCGGCAGCTTCCAGAAAGGCCAGTTTCAGGAGCCATTAGATCTGAAGGTTGCCCCAAACAGGATTAATACAAGATATAACTGGACCAGTGGGAGGAAAACTTCTGAATGTGGATATGGAATCTGGAAGTGGGAGAATGAAGGAACCGTGACACAATTCCTACCTGCAGAGGTGATACAGCAGCCAGCACAACCTCATGGCTGCAATGAGGTCTCTCCTCTTCAGCTCCAACAACCTCAGATACGATAGAGCTTTAAAAGGAGATACAAGCACATGAGGGACAGACTGGGGCAGAGGAGGTTTTTTGGACTCCATACAGAAAGACATTCTGGAGAAAAGTTGTCCTCTGCGGGTAGAGCGTAATGCTTGTTTCTGCCATGTGTCTTTTTGCCTTGCAGTCTGATGGATCACCAAGCAGCTGGAGGAATACACACATTAACCTTGCCTAGTCAGGTGATCAACAACACAGCCAAGGGGAATGCCTCCAAGAACTGACCAGAACTACCTTTCACCAAGGAAATCAAAGTTAGAGATCTCCTGTCTACAAATACCTATTTTAGAATGAAAATGGCCGTTTCCAGGAGTCTAATCTCAAATGGCTAAGCCTGTTAGCCGACATGGTCAGGATTCTGCAAAGAGAAACTGCAGATGCTTACCTGACCAGTCATCAGTCTTGCACTGCAGTGGATGGGAGACCTTCTAACATCATCTCCTGTTATGTCCATGGAGAGGTTTTTGTCCAGCTCCATATGTGGTCTTCAGTGTGAGGACAGAAGTCTCAGTACTGCTCTGAGTTACACCACCCTGACACGTGAACTGAAGGAAACTCCATCTCCCATCTCTGGAGGAAACAAGCTTCTGTTGCTGTCTAGATGGAAACACACCCAACTGCATCCATCTCAGTGAGGCTGCTGCCAACAGAGAGGGTCTCAGGCCTTTTGTTAAAAAGCCACTTTGTGGTCCGTCAAACAAAAACCAGGCCTACATATCCTGTGTGGGTGAGACACATGACACTGCACCTCCTGAGTCCTCATGCAGGTGGGGATAGACAGAGCAGGAGCCTCAGGGATTCAGCTGATGTCTTGGACCAATTTTATGGAAGGTAGACTTTATCTTGGAGGCAGCCCTGAGTAATGCGCTCAAATCCAGACACTCAGACAAGGTCAGGCAGAAGTCAAAGTAACTCAAAATGAACTTGAAGACATTTGACATCCTATCTGAAGAAAGGACTCCTGTGAGTCAGACCTCCAGATGAATAAATCATTACCTCCTTTCTCTTTTGACAAGAAGGCATCAAGTTCATAACCTCAGTAAAGATCTTTTGTGCCGTGGAGACACCAAAAACTCCACAATGAAGATATTTCTGACTCCTGGTAAAAAAGAGGTAATTCTGTTCCAAAGAGCTTATCAAGGTGTGGGCTTCAAGCAGATACAAACCAAAAACCTTTAGCACATATTTCTCTCCCAGTCAGAGACTGTCATTGTGCATCTCATGAGTGGAAAACAACTTCCACAACAGACACGTCAAGTGAATCAACTGAAGCCAAGCATCCTGGGGGAAATAAAAGGGTGTGAGTCCTCCTGGGAAGGCAAGATGATCTTTTAAGACAGTCTCTGAAACCTTCACTAAAAAACAGTAACAAAAGCAGAAGTTCAAAGGATTGAGGTCTTAGCTGGACTGAGATGAGATGAAGGTCTCAGAAGATCCAGTACAGCTGAGGTGGTATTTTTCTAGCATCTGCATCAGACCACTCAAAGAACAACAGTCTCTCCTTTTTTACACAGTATTAATAGACCTGCTAGGAATTAACACAAAGGATGGCAGGCTGTAGGTTGGGCCAGAATGACTTTTTTTAAAATCCAAAGATGGATTTAAAAAATCCAAATACTTATCTAGAAGTATTTCCAGTTTATTTGCCAATCCATACATATCAAGAATATTAACTATAAAGGCCTTAATTGCTGATTTATGGCATTTCTCACTGTCTCTGATGGAAAGGCCACACAAAGCACTAAATTATCCCAGACTTGTTTTTTGTCCAAAATGCACATCTTTCAAAATGACTCAGGACAATGAAGAGGTTCATTTGAATTGATGAGTAATTAAGAAATTGGTTGGTTATTATAACTGAAGGTGGAGGATGATACAGGGAATTTGAAATGTGGCTTGTTACTCATTTCAGGTGCTCCCTCTAATTATTGAGAAACAGTTTTCTGAAGAGACATGTGTAAATTAATTGCAAGAAACCCCAAAAGAGCTCAGAAAAGAAACTGGCTGATCTGGCCTCTGAGGATGAAAAAGTGAGCACTGCACTGAAATTAAATTACCTTGTTATTAGAAACTGTCCTCAGACTAAACCTGTATCAGCACACACCTGCATTTTCAAACTGTACTTTAACTTGAGGCTTAAGATCATGTCTCCTAATTATCCAAAAAGCAAATGGAGCCTAATTATGCTTTATGGAATGTGTTACAAGCAAAATCATGCTAATATTATTCACAGAATCATTCACGCTTTTCCTACCGTTTCCTGCACCTCTTCTTGATCACCATGCAGGAAGCCAATGAGAGGAAAATGTTTACATCATCCTGTCTTAGAACCATACGTCCTACCATGTCATTATTCTTAAGAGTGACAAGAACACTCTTTCCTTTAGTTGTGTTTCTAGTCTTGACTAAGTACCGGGGAAATTAAAATCTGATAAAGTTCCACCATCTTCCCTGTTACCATACCAGAAGATGAAAAACCCGTCTTCCCTGACATGAGGTCAACAGTCCTGCACTCACATTGGTCGCTTGTGGTAGAACATTAACGTGGAAACTGCAATCACATTATTTAATTGCACTTCAGGAATCACCGCGGGGTCTCCAGCAATCCAACTACTTTTATAGAACGCTTCTGGTGACACTTGTGCAATTAACAGCTCATGTGCCTTCACGGGAAACCAAGCTAGGCTTATTTTCCTGTTGCAGACCTGAATGCATTTCTATCAAAGAATGAAACTCAAGAATGACATTTCTCCCCGTCTTTTCCTGTGTCAGAACACAGCAGGTGGTCACACGAGCATCCTGGAGTAACCGTAGCCTTGGATGGTGCTGCTGCCACTTACTCTTTCCTTCCAGCTCTGCATGCTCACAGGGCTCTGCCGTGGCTCAGTTAACTGCTGTGTGAACATTCTAACATTAAAAACTTCACATCGAGTTTAACAGCAACTAAACCAGTACAGCCACTTATTTCTGAAGCCGGCACCACCAGACACGGCCACAAGACCAAACGTTCAAGGTCTTTGTCAGACAACGTTGGCTCAAATTCTACACGTGTGTGTGTTCACAGTGGGGGTAATCAAAACCCGCTGAAAGCTACTAAAATTATTCAAATTCAAAAGCTAGATGATACAAAATAAATTGCCCGTATTCACCACCAACAGCAGAAGATGTCAATACTCACACCAAAAAAACGTGACTTGGTTCAAAGGCCAGATTTACACAGTAAGAAAGAATTTAATGAGTAAAAGGGAATAACGGTGGAATTTCAGATTTCAGCTTCAGGCAAAAGCATGAACGTTTTAACATTAGTATTTTCACTTGAAGCACTAACTGAAACTGTGCCTAGGTTTGAAGACAGTCTTCTGAAGCCATCTTATGATAAAACTTTTGGTATTTTGTTTAAGAGATGGAAAAGCCTAACTGCAAATAAAGCACATAGTACTGACAAAGCGGCTACCGCGACTGCTGAAGATGCAAGAACAGCCAATCTGGGCTAAAGATATGAAAAAATTCATGTCTATGCAACTAGCCAGAGACGGATATTTCAAGGACAATGAATTTATCACCGTGTTTAAATAGCAAAGGAGTGAAAAGACAAGGGGATCGTTTATTTTCCTCCCTTACTTCTTTCGAACATTAAGAATTCATAAAGATTTTCAAGAGTGCTCTTGTAGACCCGTCCAAGCTTCTAAGCCATCAGTACATGCTGCCAGGGTATGAGATTTCCCTTATTGATCAATTGTGCCTGCACAACGTCAGCCCTTAGCGTGAACGGTAATGAGCAGAAGCCCTCTGAGATCAAGCTCCAGCTCTTTGTAACATCTTTCCACAAGACTGCTCTATTTAGGAATTTACCTTTCAGAGATTGCATTTGTGTTAAAACAGAAGATTTTGTTACTGTGCGTATTGATCTGCTTCTGGCGAACACACCAAGGGTTACATTCTGCACCTCCGGGTCAGTCGCTACTCAGGGGGTGCCTGATCTAAAGGTCCCTGCGGTCGAAGAAACTCTTCTGCTGAGTTCATTAACTTCTGACAAGGTTAATTGGCTACCTACTACATGCAACGTGAATAGAAGAAGCAGAACCCAATGGCGTAGTAAGCTCCGACAGAACAAACTGATTTGTCATGAACATACTTGATGCAGAAGTACACTTCAGCCTGAGACACGAATCGTGATCAGGTCCAACCTCCTGCTAACGTGCAAGTCTCTCGTACCATTAAAATTTAGGAGAGTGCTTGTAGGCATTAATACCCAAATTCAGGTCCAGGTAGATTTAAAACCAAAAAATTCAGTCTGATAAACTGAGCAGTATTGGGAAAAAGAGCGACTCAATACCAAAACGAATTAATGTCACGGAATGAAACTAGAAACCCTCAGGTGTGGAGTTCACAGCAGATGCAGAACATCATTTTTTTACGTTAAAAGCCCATCAACGACCCCTTTACATTACCTCCACTGAAATCTCCTTTGGTGTCATGGGCCACTTGTGCTCATATTTTTCCTTCACAGTTTGTTCACTGTTGGCGGTTGGCGCTGAGTTCTCGGGCCGCACTCCATGGCTTGTTTTGCCCACCAGATTTTGAACTGATTTTACCATATTCTTTAAGTCCTCCGGGTATGGAGTGGGGTAACGTTTTAGATTTATTTCAACCTGAACATTCATAAAAAGAATTAAAGCACAAATACAAAATGAAAACAGCATGCAAACTAAAACCATGGTTACACTACTAGGGCTAAGAGCAGATTCCTCACATTTTTAACGGCCCCGTTGGAGGCCATGGGTTACATGCAGCTAGCTTCAGGGATTTTTGGACTGAAACTGGCTCCTGCTTACACTATATCAACCTATAATGGAATTTAAGTGAAATAAAATAACGGATGGAAGCGGCTCCCTATAAGCCTGTCTTTTACCCTGCGAGAGTATTGTATTTTAATTCTACACTTCGCTTGCGAGCGCTGGCATATTGAATCCCACTTTTTCATAACAATACTGGTGTGTGAATGCACAATTAATTTAGCTGTGAGAACTGGACTGAATTAATCTGAATCATCTCTGGCAGCCGAGAACAGAATCTGACCCACCAGGAGCTATTTGCTCTTTGAGATTTATAACGGACCTACATGCACTCAAGTGTATCTTACTCTTTTCTTCCACAGAAAATATAGGAAAACTGACTCAAACCACTGCAGAAAAGTCCCCCTAAGACACACGGAACAGTGCCCCGACTGACAGATCTACAGATTTTTCTAGAAAACTCCACGTTTTAATGTTACAATTTGTATCACTCAGAAGCTAAGAAGCATTGTATTTCCCCAGTCTAAAGCAATCCTAATTTGAAGACACTTCTACAAAACCTCAGGGTTGAGTGACAGAAGAAGAGTGGCTGAGAAGGCTGATGGATGACATCACAGATGACATAATCTGGCAAGGCATTACTCTACCAGCAAATTGCTCCGAGGAGATGGTGCAGCAAATGACCACGGCAGGAATGATCCAAGAAGGAACGATGACGTGCATGATGTTGACCTCTCCTTATACTGTGTTATGGACATATTTTGTCTGCTGAACATCACCCCATGTGACCAGAAGAGATGCTGAGGAAACTGAGGTGTGCATCTGAACCAAGCACAGCCTCAGCAAGGCTGTGCAGAGTGTGGGCAGCTGGTAGGTCCACCCTCCAGCCTCGCCTGAGGCAGATGCTTCCTTCTCAGCGCAGGGCTCCTCTCCTCCACAGAGCACCTCCTGCCCTCCCTGCTGCAAACCTGCCCTATCTCCACCACCTTTGTCCAAGCAGTGAAGGACACTCGTGGCTTAAGCACCAACCACGGCATTCACAAGGTGGGACAGCAGAAAGTGGCAATTCCACTGCTGAGTGCCCTTAATGGCCACCACACCCAGCCATCTGAAAGGCAGAAGGTGCTGCCACCCTCTTTGGGCCTGAAGGTTGGGGTGGAAATGCAATGAAATCCTTCAAGGAAGTAAAATCCCAGCTCCCAGCACAAGCTGTGTGTGTGTCAGGGCAACTGCTCCCGATTATAAGACTGTGAAATTTGAAATTATTTCCCTTTTACCATGGGATGTGAATTTGGAAGCATTTACCACAAAGAAGATTTGAGCTCATTGTGTACGTGAGGGAAGCAAAGGGAGCTTGCTTTCAGTAGCTCACTATTATAGCTGTTGGATTTGAAATCCCTAACAAGTAGGGAAAATGCAATTTGGGATTCAAATGAATATGGTCTGTTGATAGGAACATTTTAGGAGCAAAAGGCATGATTGATTTGGAAAATAAAGCTATATGAAATACCGGTGCACAATTCTGAACCACAATAGAGTAAACATTACGGATAATAGATTCTGACACGACTTTAACACAAAACGTTCAAATGTGGGACTATGATGTCATATGTCAATAACGAATTTCAACAGAAAAAATAAGTCTGTAAAGCATTACTAAAGCGCTGGCTGGTTGAAAGAAATCGTATTTAGATGTGGCCTAATTAGGCAATTGCTTTTTTCAGAACATTCAGGCCATGGTTGAAGTGTGAGGCCTCCAGACAAACATAAAAGTCATGGAGCAAATCCTCAATAAGTACTCATCAAGGAAAAATTAACTGACCGGCTTTCATGAGACACACAAGTCACAGACGGTGCTTTCAGCAAGAGCTTCCTAGCAGTGTGATCATTAAAATTAAACAGCAAAAATACTGGGGGCTGTGGTAGGTGATATCCACTGGAATGCAGATATTTCCATCACTGACTCAGATTTATCATTACAAAGGAAATCTCTACACCCTGTCGATACAGTTCCTGGGTATTTAATGCTACATCAAGACTAGCATGATCCTGAAAAGCCAATTTTCAATGTTCAAAATGATCAGAGATCTTGATGGAAGAAGCTATGGAGCGATTTCAGTTACCAAATCTATTTTAACGTACAGCTGGGCTGAGAGCTCAGTTTTAACTTGGAAAGATTTGAGCTCTTTTGCTCATTGCTTGGGTAAAAAAGGCTCTTTGCCATGAAAGAAAAATCCACACACACACCCCTTCAGTGGGAAACCTTTTCCCTTAAAAGCCTGCTTTTGGACAAGCTATTCTTCCTCAACTGCTGTACTAGAAACACGGTGATGAGTCCTTTCTGGGTGTTTAGAACACAAAACCAGCTCTGTTCAAGCTCTATAAACAGGACCCTGTCCATAATACGTGAATAGCAGAATAAATCAAAGAGAACTTACCTTAACTTTCCCTGCATTTTCCTCCTCTTCCTTTTTTTCCTCAAATTCAAAGGCGACCGTCATACGTTGCTGTCTTTGCTCCTCCCATAAAGTGGGGTTAAAGCTATCACTGTCTGACTGGAAATCTACAGTTCAATTGCAAACAGCAATGCACAAGAACAAGTAATTAGTGCACCCAGCAGAAGACCGGAAACGATCTCAAAAGACACGTTCTTAGTTGAGCCTCTGATCTTGGGTTAATGCCGTGGAAGGGGGCAATGAAGGCAGTAACTCATGAACAGTCATAGAGCTTAATATTAAAGCTGAAACGAGGAGTGATGGGAAGCAACAGGGTTTTGGGGCAGTGGAGGGGGAGTATGAAAACTAGCTTAACGTAGCTACGCGAGGAGCCCAACCCTCAATTCCATCAAGGTCAGAAGCTCACATCTCCAGGAGCTGGCCCACCCCCAGCTCTCTTGGGGGGTCTCTGCAGGTTGAGCTGGCTCTGGCCCCGCAGCAGCCAGGCTTATCCTAGAATTTCTACCCCGTGCACAGGCAACCCACGGCTGCAAATTATTTGTACCAAGCCATTCTTCTGAAAATACAGAAGCGTTCAAGAAAATGTAAAGCTGAGGGCCTGAGAATAACGGATTTGTAAGGAGGATTCCTCTGCCTATGACAAAATTCTGCAGGAGCTGCTGATGGTGTTTTACCTTCATCACTGCGGGGTTGCTGGGGAAACATGTAGTTAGTCAGGACTCGCTGCTTTGTTTCAGGGTGAGCCTCGGTTTGCAGTGGAATGAGAGCCTTGGACTGCACAGGAAAGGCAAAACAAGGAACGGTTAACTCGGAGCACATGTGTTAACCGAGATGGGGCTTTAGCGTCTGATAAATGGAAAATACAGGATTAACTAAAATTTTGTATGGAAATAAACTTCTCTACAGAATGAAGCAAGTATTGGTGTGGTGGAAATGCCCCCTGTGCCATCCTCACTTCTGTAGTTCCTGTAATTCCTACCAGGGTCAACAGATAAATACCAGAAATACAGGGTGCATGTTCAGAGTCACAGAATGAATCACAGAATGGTTTGGGTTGGAAGGGACCTCAAAGATCATCTAGCTCCAACCCCCCTGCCATAGCAGGG
The DNA here is from genome assembly GCA_033124195.1 of Coracias cyanogaster. Lineage (NCBI taxonomy): Eukaryota > Metazoa > Chordata > Aves > Coraciiformes > Coraciidae > Coracias > Coracias cyanogaster. The sequence continues at coordinate 24,828 of JAVSBS010015351.1, read as the reverse complement.
ACACCTCCCACCAGACCAGGTTGCTCCAAGCCCCGTCCAACCTGGCCTTGAACACCTCCAGGGATGGAGCATCCACAGCCTCCCTGGGCAACCTGTGCCAGGGTCTCACCATCCTCAGAGTGAGGAATTTCCCCCAGCTGAGGTCAGCTCAAGGCCCGGTGGGGATTGCAGCAGGAGGGGTTGGTCGCTTCCCTCTGTTGTATGTTATCTCAGAACTTCTAGAGAGTCAATTGTTAGAGCTTTGGGCAGGTGACAAGGTCTAAGGCACAGAGCAGATCTGACACAGCCACTCCCATGGAGAGGCCAAAAGCAGAACTGCTTCTCCAAACCCCTCTGCAAGCCAGAAACCAGAGGCAAGTCAATATTTTTAGTTTTTTTGCTTGATTTCCCCCAAAAGGGCTTACACGATGTTCCCTACTCCGTGTTTCCTCCTCGTTACCAAGCGCCCTTTCTCAGCACAAACACACACGTGGCTGCAACAGCTCTGCACCATTTCTCCACCAGCTTATCATCAAAGCATGCAAATGACTCAGTAATGCCAGTAAAAAACCCCCGGTGACTCCCCTTGCAGCGACCCAAGTCATCCCCCCCCACCTCTCTCCTTTCACTGCAGCAACTCTTCACAAACCCCAGTATTTCACCAGCTCCCCAAAGCTCCTTCGCAAGAGGTGACCAAGCAGAACATCCCCCCTTCCTGCGCTGGGAGTTTACGGGGCACGCAGGTTCCTTTAAGCTCCTCACGCTGCGTAGCAGCCGCTCGAAACAAATTTAATTCCGGCTTTTTAATTCTTTTTCGAGAGGGTGAAATTGCAGCGGCAGCTTTTGGAGCCCGGGAGGAGTAATGGAGATTTAAAACCCATCCCCGAGAGGAATAAAAGAGAATAAAATAAGATCTTAATTAATCCAAGCGGACATGAAAGAACACAAAACACAGAGAAAACAGAATCTGAAAGCGGGACGAACCGAGCCGAGGGGTCGAGCAGCACGTCCTCCGGAGACACCTCGCCGCTCCCGTGGGGATCCGAGTGGAAGCGAGCGTTGGGGACGGGCCCCGCCAGCGCCATCCGCGCGTCCACCTCGCACGGCCCAGTCCCTGCCAGAAGGTGTTTCCTCATTAAACCGCTGTCCAACACCCCGCATGAGGGGAGCTCTCGCTCGGGCAGCTCGTGGCCCGCGACGCGGGCGCAACCCGAAACACGGGGAATTCCAAAAGCGCGCTTGGTTTGGCCAAAAACCCTCCTCAGCGCTGGCGATGGGGGCAACCCATCCAACCCACGGCCGAAAACAAGACTATCGCCGCTCCAACACAGCACTGCGAAGCCGAACGCTTTCCTTTTACCCTTCTTTAGCCCCAAAATGCTCCCGCTCAGCCCCCAGGCCCCCCAGCCCAAGCCCACCCCGCGGGGCTCCGCATCCAGCCGTACCGCGCATCGCGGCGTGCGCCCGCTCCGGACCCGCTCCCACCCGTGATAAATGCCTTTTATTTTTAAACTAGCGCCCAGGAGGCAGAGCTGGAGCATCTTATGTCATGTGCTGCTGCCTTGCAATTGGAAGCGGCTCCTCACCCCACACGCCGCCTCTTAAGGAAGCCCTGGCCCCACGCCCGCCCGACACCAGCGACCCAGCTCGGGGAGGGACAAGACCTGGACACCCCCAGATTTAACCTGTTCCCATCAAAATCAGCGCGAGGCCTTCGCGACGGCTCCCGCGCTTTGTTGTCGGGGATTTCATCCCCCCAAACGAAGCGTCTTTCTAATGCTAAAAGCAAATCTTGGTTTTATTTAAAGGTTCACGTTCATCCAAGCTTTGGGTGCCTGGTTTTATTTAAGGTTGATGTTCAAAGCTTTTGGTGCTTGGTTTTAAAGATCATGTTTTATCCAAGATTTTAGTGCTCGGTTTTATTTAAGGTTTATGTTTATCCAAGCTTTTGGTGGCTGGTTTTATTTAAGGTTCACATTCAAAGCTTTTGGTGCTTGGTTTTAAGGTGCACGTTCATCCAAAGCTTTTGGTGCTCAGTTTTATTTAAGGTTTACGTTTATTCAAGCTTTTGGTGCTCGGGTTTTTTTTAAGGTTCACATTCAAAGCTTTTGGTGCTTGGTTTTAAGGTGCATGTTCATCCAAAGCTTTTAGTGCTCGGTTTTATTTAAGTTTTATGTTTATCCAAGCTTTTGGTGCTTGTTTTTTTTTTAAGGTTCACATTCAAAGCTTTTGGGGCTCAGTTTTATTTAAGGCTCACACTCATCCAAAGCCTTTGGTGCTCACGATTCCACAGGCTGAGCTTTAATTTCAAGGGATTTGGGACTGTTTGGAGGAGAGGCATCTCCCGGTCCTTTCGAAAAGGTTTCAGCGGGTTATTTTGTACCTGCATTAGACGCAGTTTGACGCCGGCAGCGTGGAGAGCGTGCTCGTCTCCGCGCCAGCAGAGAAGCACCAGCAAAGAGCCCTTTTGTTCAGCGAATCGGAGCCTTCTGCTGCAGACCGGTGGGGAAAGCCCCAGAGCTGCCTCCAGCCCAGGAAATCACGTTCCCCCTTCCCCTGACTCATTGAGGCAAGGACACGTCAGGAGAGAGTCTGCTTCCCAAGCAGCCAAGAAAGGGATGTCTCCAAAAACCCCACCTCCGAAGCCTCAACGCCGGCATCACCCAACGCCCCGTTCTAGGCTAAGACACCAGAGCGGTTTATTCTGCTGGGTTTAATAAGACAGTTAAGACAAGACCTCTCTGGAGCAGCCACCCAGACCTGTGAAACCCGGCGTCAGGCCCCTCCCCAGCCTGGAGGAACTCAAACCCACATCTAGAAGAGCACGCTGCAGGTCACCAGACTGCCTGGTGCCTGCTGGAGGTGGCCCCACCGCCTCTCTTGCTCAAGGACAGTCCGAGGCAGGAGGTGAAGAGGAACCTACCACAGCAGCTGTCATCAGGCTTGACCCCACCTGATGAAGTCCTACAGCCACCATCCTTCCCAGCACCCCACAGCAAGGAGCCGAAGGCTCCCGTGTCCCTGAAGGAAGCTTTTCCCTCTGCGCTAATTAGAGCGTTGCTCTCACCATCTGCTCTTCAACGCAGCAAGAAAGTTTCAAGAGAGAGGGTGGAGGTGTCCTCACGCCAGCTTTAAGAAAGGTGGGGACAGACTTTTTAGCAAGGTGTGTTGGGACAGGACAAGGGGTGATGGCTTGAAACTGAAAGGGGGAGATTGAGACTAGAGAGAAGGAAGAAATTGTTGCTGCTGAGGGTGGTGAGAGCCTGGCCCAGATGGCCCAGAAAGACCAGAACCAGAATCCCAGCATGGTGGGGTTGGAAGGGATCTCTGGAGATCATCTCATCCAAGCCCCTGCTCCAGCAGCTCACCCAGAGCAGGGGCCCCAGGATCGTGTCCAGGCACCTTTGGAATCTCTCCAGAGAAGGAGACTCCACAACCTCTCTGGGCAGCCTGGGCCA
>JAVSBS010015351.1:0-10521 GCA_033124195.1 Coracias cyanogaster | reverse complement strand
TTGCCCTTCTCTGGACATGCTCCAGCCCCTCAAGGTCCTTCTTGAAGTGAGTAGCCAAAAATTTCCCAAGGTAAATGAGGAACATTTGTAGACAGGTTAGTAGAGAGAGATTCATGAAAAATGAAGAGTGCCATGCATAAAAGGTAGTTCCAACCCATCTCAGCTCCATTTCATACAGTCACAGCCCTTCTCTCCCAACAGCCACAGCACCCAGGTGACTGTCAAATCAGCCTAAATCCCAAGAGTTACCTACACCCACTATTTGTCCAACATCAGATAGAAGGAACTTTGCAGACCCAGGAATACAAGTTCACACTTTCATTTGCAGCATCTGGTACTGTCAGACGTAGTATGGACTAGGAACATACACAAAACATCAACACCATACACTGGCTCATGACCTTCTGCACCATCACCTATGTATGGGCCATGACATTACTTGTGACACCTTCCAGCCAACAAAGGAGTATTCACTCAGGTCCTACTGATAAAACCTCCAGTCTTTGGGTCCACTTTGGTAAAGCACTTGGTCAATGTGAAGCCACTGATTTTATGAGTGTTTTATTAAGCTGGGTCCACTAGGCATAGAGCACCTTGTAGGGTTGAGCTTTAAATGCCACTTACAGGCTTGCCCTTTGAAGAAGAGTGCCAAAAACGAGGGTTGTGGTTCACTGTTGGCTACAGCAACGCAGACAGTGTTGAAGTCCTCCATGTCTCCTCATGAAATCAGTCTCTGGAGGGAGAGTTCCCTCCTCCACATTGCTGCTCTTTGTGTGACAATAATATACTCGGCAGTGGGTACTAGGACTATCGTTTAGGAGAAAAAGACCCAGTAGGAAACTGTCCAAATGGATGAGTCAGAGGCAGGAAGTTCATTCTGATGTGGGAGGCGCTGTCCTCATTAAATGAGAGAAGGTACTCCATTGAAAAAGCACAGCCAATCACTCAAAAATAATGTGATAATACGAGGTGATTAGCCATAGAGACCACTGAGAGCAGCAGTACGGATCTTTAAGAATGTAATCGAGGCTCCACGACAACAACATTCAACAGGTATTAGGTTAAAAAAAAAAGGGGGGGGGGGTTCCCCTTCAATTTAAGCAATTCAATAAATAAGAAATGTTTTTAAAACTGACCTCCAAATATGTTAACGTTGGACATTATATCAACCTATCTGCAATGTCCAGGACAGCTTTGAGCCTTATGAGCTTTCACTCTCGATCAGAATTTATTGCTACACAACAATCTGTGTAGCAAAGGTCTGCCCTTCTGCGATTCATGTAACCAACTTTCTAACACTCTCCACAAATGTCACCTAAATCTAAAGACACTGCAAGTACAGCACGGTAAACTGAACCTGAGCTTCCAGTTGTACAGCTATAATAGTTCACAAATTGGCACCTTTTTCTCTCCCCCGAATGCACAGCAACAACTACATTATTACTGGAATTATTACTACAAAATGGCTTCAGGAGTAGTAGAACACTGGCTCTGCAGGTTAGAGATATTTCTATTCTAGAGACTTTGCTGTACTATCGTATTTCAGAAGTTGAAATGAAGCTTCCTAGGCTTCATTCATGGATCTGTTGGCGTGGGTCCAGAGGCAGCCATGAAGATGATCCAAGGGCTGGAGCACTTCTCCTACAAAGACAGGCTGAGAGAGTTGGGGTTGTTCAGCCTGGAGAAGAGAAGGCTCCAGGGAGACCTTCTGGTGACCCTTCAGTATCTGAAGGGGGCCTACAAGAAAGCTGGGGAGGGACTTCTGACAAAGGACGAGGACTTCTGATAGGACAAGGGGTAATGGCTTCAAACTGGAAGAGAGGAGACTTAGACTAGAAATGAGGAAGAAGTTCTTCACTCTGAGAGTGGTGAGACCCTGGCCCAGGTTGTCCAGGGAAGCTGTGGATACTCTGTCACTGGAGGTGTTCAAGGCCACGTTGGACGGGGCTTGGAGCAACCTGGTCTAGTGGGAGGTGTCCCTGCCCATGGCAGGTGGCTGGAGAGAGATGATCTTTAAGGTCCCTTCCAACCCAACCCATTCTATGATTTAGGCCTTAATTTGGGAAGCTTCAGAACATCCCTGGCTTTAAGAAAATTACTTCTAATGAAATAGTTTGTTGAGCTACAACATGCTGAAGAGAGAACGTCCCATTTCCACCGTTTCATGCTGACAGCACAGGACTGGTCTAAATGGTATAACCAGTCACACCAGACAAGACAATCATGACTTAGGCTGAGCTCTGTTTCTTCTGCATAATACTACTGCTGGTGCAAGGGGAATGATGAAAACACTAGTGCTACAGCTGTAGAAGTCAGCCTGGGACCATATATTCTGAATTTTTCCCCCAAATATCAGTTAATGTAGCATTTCAGAAGTAGAACACGTAGAGGAAGAGGCCTCCAACAAAAATATCAACGTTATAGACACGTTCTGCTAGAAAGGGATATGTACAGAGTGAAGCATATGAAGAACCATTCTCGGGGCCACACCTTGAATTTTACAAGAAATTCCAGATACTACTTGCCAGCAAGCTCAAGACACACAGCACTAGAAGACAGAATTTTGCCCCAGTGATCACGTAATATCTGACAGAAGGACAGCTAAGAGGCATCGCTAGCGCGCCTCCTCAGAAGATTTATACCATACTTTCACTTTTTGATGTATAGGCCGATTAGATCGTCACGACTTCTTAATTTATGCTACTTCAATATTTTAAGAAAGCTTCTACGTATGCGGTTTACAGCCATTTTCTTTCCAGCATCAAGTGCTGGCTGTTGCTATGGAAACAGACGTGTTCCCCCAAATACTTCTCTCTCTGCTACTTTTGCTGCTCTAATCATCTAAATTGCAAGTGATTCACACCGACAAATATCTCGGTTCTTTTTCTTGGGAAATGTGATACATTTCATCTGCTTATTCCTGACGCCAGTATAAAGCCACCGATGTAGCAGCGCTCCTCCAAATTTGACTAAGTCGGGTGTTAGGCACCCGTTTTGAAATTATTCTACAGTTCAGTACATCTCTGTCTGTTATTTCTAAAAAACCCCACATTCTGCAAGGAGAAGGGAAAATAGATTTTACTTAATGTTGAAAATCACAAGACTCATACTCACTTTCCAATCGCATTTGGCAGGATTGTAAGCTGGTTGTCATCCACTTTTAAAGTTGTAAGCCTTTTCAACAGGCCTAAAGACAAGGAAGGAAGGAGTAATAGAAAATATTTCGCATTCATATTTTTAAAATCATCTATCTCCTGAAACAAACAGTGATTTCTAACTCTGAATCACTTTGATCTACATTGTAGAAAACATCCATATTTAGGGCAATACACAGACACATTCTTGTCCCCTTGACAATAAGTTTCAGCAAAATGAAGCTCTGATTAAATGTTAAGCTGAACTGCCAGTGAAACATTAAATGCAATTCCGGAGTCTTGAAAAATCTTTAAAAAAAAAAAAAAAGTACCCTCCCTGTGTAGGAAGAGTAGTATTTCTACTTATCTATGAATGCTTTAATCAAATTCAAGTCCTGCTGCCTTGATTAGAAGGTGCTGAGGTCAGAACAGGACATTAGGTGACTTATCTGAAGTAAATGCTACATTTATAAAGCTTCACAATATGTAGATAGGGACAGAAAACCAGATGTTTCAAACTCCTTTGGAATTTAATGGCAGTTCTTGTTCCAGCTATTATAAAGTCTCATAATTAGCAAAAAAAAGAAAGACAAAAAAAAAAAAAAGAAAAAAAAAAGAAAGACAAAAATACAAGCGAAATCCTCAGCTGCAAAAGACGACAAGAAATCCTGAGCTTTTCTCACCTATGGAGTCTGGCAGTTGCTGCAACATGTTGGATGACAACAAGAGATCTTCGAGTCCTTCACATCCTGATATGTCCAAATCAACAGTTTCTATCCTGTTTTTTGACACATCCAGGTACACGAGCTGTTTTAACTTCCCTATAGACTTAATAGCACGTTACAAAGTGTTACTTGAACAGAAATACACTGCGGGCCAGGTTCTGAGTTTAATTACAAACAACAGCAGTACAGGCTTCTCTTCAATTATCTCAGCAGCCTTTTTCTTACAAGAGTGATTCTACTGAAGCACTACCAGTGGTGGTGCCACCACCTCCCTGCTCAGATAACCACAGAAGGAACCTCACCAAACCCAACGGCACGCCCCAAACTAATTCATGTGGCCCAGATTCATTCAGTGTGCTGAAAGCTCAAGTTCTCAGCCGTATCATTGCTTCAGTTGGACACAGACCCAAGGGACGCTTACTCACAACTCACGTCTTCTCGGCAGCCCTTAAGGTCACTGAGGCTCAACATGTGGGTAAAGCTTTTCTGTGTCCAACTGACTCACTGCGTTTTCTCTCACTAGACTTTGGATATTCACAGCGTAGCTCTGAGCGGTTAAGCCCAACGGGACACTTCTGTGAATACAGGGTTAAACAGCAGCTGCATCGTGACTGGAATTCTTCCCTAACTTCTTTGAAAATCTGTAGCACCAGATTTTGAAACCTCCAAACCAGAGTTTGCAGCCTGTAGAAGCAACTTGCTTCTTGGTCCATTATCACAAGATGGCCACTTCATTCTAGACATGAAATCTCACCAAGAAAATCAGCCAAAACCATGCTGTTGTTTCCATTAAATAAAAAAGCCAACAAGCGGAACAGCAAAGAGGTATCATGGTTGGGTCTAGAGTAACCGAGTTGGATATAGGACCCAGAGGCAGAGCTGTGGCCCAGACTGGAGAATTTCACAGCAGGAAGCAGACAAGGCAGCAGGACACAAGCTACTGAGAGCTACCATGAGGTGCAACACTGTGCATCCACCAAAATCCTTTGTGATCCACAGGAATTACCTCATAGTTACAAAGAAGTTAAATGAGGAATATCAAACTGCTTCAAACCGGATGAATAAACACCCAGGGACCATGAGGGACCCTCCTTTAGGGAAACACTCATGACCCGTGCAGATTCTAGAAAAGTTCATGTGAGTGGGGGTTTTAGTTATTTACTTATCTTTTTAGTGGTTATTGACTGAAGGCATGGAAAAGGAAAACAGTTTCAGGAGGCTTCATTGGCAGGTACTTTGGAAACACTACGACTAGGGCTTGCTTGTCACCTCTCACCTTGCCAAGATCTCCTCTTGGCTTCTAAGAAGGCAGTCTCATGTTATTTTTTATCATATCTGTGTTGTTGCATAAAGGCAAAAATCTCCCTTTCAGCCCAACCTTTGCCACTCTACTCATACTAATACTTGAGGACAATCTTTGTTTCTAGCACAGATTGCTTCCTAAAAAACTGAATTATCAACGTTGGGAACCTGGCAAATCTCTAAATCTTAAAATCAGTTACCAGTTGGTATATGCTTTCTACTTCTAAAAGTGAGTATTTAAAATTAATATGAACTGGTTTAAACCTCTTGTTTTGGAGAAGGCTTCCATCAAACATCATCTAGAGTCCACTAGAATCAGACTCAGGGAACATGAATTATTCACGGAAAATAATTACGCTTCTTGGGATTCTGAACATCTTCAGCTCTAAACGCTCTCTCCGGGGATTAGGACAGCTCAGCAGGACTGTGTTTGGAACACATTTCAGCACCCGGTATATTAACCAATTTCATTTTGAACAGAACAGAACCAGAATAATGGCTGAAACGTTTGTGCCCACACTCTCTTGTATATCTGATATTTCTTTTACTCAGTTACACAGCAGCCAGAATACTGCAATATTTCTGTTCTTGGTCTCCAGCTGGCTTCAGAATCAAGAAGTGATTTCAACATCAGCTCTTTTTTTTTTTCTCCACTAACAAAGCACTCAGAAAGCAGATATTTGGACAGTGACTGAAAAATGTTCATTTTCTGTGCAAACATCCTGCTTAACACAAAATAAAAGACGAATATCATCTAGTTACAACAAAAACCAGTCACTGCTCAATGCAAAAAAATCCTGAATTTTGATTAACAAATGTTCAAAACGGAATGAGGAAGTACTCATTCCAACACCTTGACATGTTTGTGCTAGATCTGTAGCAATGAGAGCCATTATTGTGGGAAAAGTAGGACCTGCGATAAAAGGTTAACGCTGGGGATCCCTTTGTCCACCCGTAAGCAGTGTGGGTATTTTAGAGTGATAATCTCAAATCATTCATGTCAACGAAAACTGAAAATCAACGTTCTACTCTGGGGTAACACTAATATAGAACCATGACCCTCATGTTTAGATTGCAAAATATTTTTATTCCACTTCTGAATCTAGAAACTTATCTTCATCCCACTGCCTCAGAACTGCTTTTAGTATCGTTGAGTCTGTACCTCCCATCTGTTAGCTTCTAGTTTGCTTAGATTACTTCATATTTCATCTTCCTTTTTAGAACACGTGGGTTTTCGGAAACCTGCTGGTAAACGCAGGGTGACCGAGAAGACAAGAGGAAACCATTTCACCTCAGAATGAAAACTACACAAGGCTTAAATAAAACAGGCACATCCCCGTTTGGACACCATCACGTAACAGTCTCCACATTTAAAAGGCTTTCATAGGAATGGCTACGCTGAGACTTTTATTTCTTGATACTAATTAATGACTATAGGAACTAGGAATATGTACCCATTCAAGAAAATGCACATGCATTTATTTCCTGCGAGGCAAATACTTCCCTACACGGTAATTGGATTACATAAAATAAATGTTCATACCCCAGGTAGTATTTGCAAGGAATTATTGTCCATCCACAGTTCCTTTAGATTCTGTATTTGTTCGAGAACTTCAGGCTGAGGAGAAGAATGTAGTATTACAGACAGTTAAATAAATCCGTATTTTCTTTAATTAAACATAAGTCAATGTTTTCTTAAAAGGATGACTCCTATTCATCTTCCTTGTTTTTCTTTGTATAAGCCACGTCAGGCTGTCAGACAGTTAACAGTACGCCCACTTCATGCAATTTAACCACTCTTGCTCGTTTTCAAAACTTGTAAAATCTAAGAACCCTTTGGGAATTAAATGTATACGAGGAAGAACTCCTTAGAAGCTCGTTCTAAACAGTCTAGTGGCAGCCTGCAGCTTAGGAACAAGGCAATAATAAGAGAAGGGAGAATTACGGAGCTTCAGAAACAACGCAGAAAAGAAAGACCAACTCTCATCATGCCTTTTCCATGATTTATAGTCTTAAAAATAGCTTCACAGAGGCATGTTGCTGACCATGTTCCTGGGTAGGCTGCATTTGTGTACGACTTAATGTCTGCAACTGTCATATTCAGTAGTTAAAATAGCTGTGTGCAATGATAAAGCCTTAAAATTACAGTATTAAACTTTAATCAAAAATGTTCTACGCCTCTCAGCACTGCAGGATTTTAGTGAGAGAACCTGAAAAAGGCCATTCCTCAAACCGCTCCTCATTCACCGCAGCTGTGGAAGTTGGGAATTAACAGGTCACAAATATTCCCACTTTTCAGCCTAAGCAGCATTTTTTCTTCTTCACGAAACGCTATTTTCACAGATAAACCAAGGCTTTCAATTTGCCTTAGATCTGTAAAGTTGTAGAGATTTTTTTCAAAGTCCGCCAGAAATTGATATTAAATCTTTCATTTGGATCTGACTAAATCAGATTCCAGCCTTTTGAAAAATCCATCGTATTATTTCACTGGAATTAGTTCAACACAGCTAGACACAAAGGTACAAAGGTAGCATCACAGGACCTAAAGAGAGACCTTGAATGTTCTCCTGTGGTCTGCGTTCTTTGGAATGGTGTAATTCCCATAAAAAATGATTTTCCAGTTGCCCAGGTTCCATGGAACATTATGGGACAAGCTCCAAATCCCTCAGTTTTCCATGTGGTCGTGTAATGTGTTTCTCTTAAAAAATGATTAGTCAATATTTTAAAGACAATTTATTTTGTCTTGCCTAGTTCTACTGAAATTTTCTTGTCCTTCAATCGTTAAAACCACTTCTAATTCCCAGGCTAAATGGATTAACGGTCATTTTATGCTATTTGTTCCTGTGATGATTAATAGTCCTTTATTCCTCCAGAGCATTCACTGATTAATGTTATTATAGATAATCATAATTACCCCTCTCAAATTTAATTTTCTTTTAAATTCCTCTCATTAGAGGGACACCCTTCTCAAAGGCACCAGACTGCTCCTGTGCTGTACATATTTGTTTGATTTGAAATCTCTTGACAAGCAGGACTACAGTACACCATTGTTATGGTATAGCATTATGGCACACCCAAATCCAGACGAGATCTCACTGATGTTTCGATAAGTGCTGTTAAAAACTTATTTGTCTCTGTCAGAAATGTTTCTGCGTCCTAGAGGAAATTCCCCAAACCTATTAAATCTCAGGGAACCTCATCTGAACGGTGAGTGAGGGACAGAAAACTGCTTTTGGAGTCCAAAATCTTCTTCTGCTAATAGCGATTTCTAGTATTTGCAAGATATAATGATAGATAGCGACAAATTAATACATAATGAGCACAAGTATTTCTATGGGGATCATAAATTCATCCCACATTGAAGATCTCCAGCAGCAGCCCAGAGTGAGGATCATCTGTGACCTTGACCTGAACCCCAGAAGCCTGAGGTAGATGAAGCACATTCTATTATCACCATTCACCTCATGAACTATGATAAATCTTCTGCTCTACAAGGAAATGTGACCACAGCATGTGGCTGCAATACAATCAAGCCTTTCAAGTAAAATTTTGATGTCCCGTGCACAGAGCATCCAACACACACAGGCTTTCTATTAAAAAAACGCTGCGTTCCTTACCAGTTCAGAGAACTCATTATTGCCCAGATCAAGTCTCTCCAGTTGAGTCAGTTTGTGCATTGACCTGTAACAGATTAGGAAATATCAATGATTAAATTTTTAATTGCAAAATGTTGGTTAAATTTTATTTAGAGAAAAATAAAGTTCCAATGATATTGTTACTGCAAAAAAACCCTACAGTTTGATGCTGGTGCAAATGAGAAAAATACACTCCTTCAGTGTATTTATTTAGTAACACATCCTTCAGACTGGAGCAAAAGCTCTTGCACTAAAAAGCTAGCAGCAATTATTTTAGCAGGAAAAATAAACATCAAATCTTGGTGGAATTTTGCATGGTTGCTCAAGGAATAGTGTTGCTACGTTGTATTTATAAGCAATTGAAAGGAATGTAAATGGTGATATTTTTGATGCAGATCTATAAATTTTGAGGTCTCCTCCTCTCTGGGTGACCTGAGGCACAGCTTCTGTTGCAGGAACAAGCAGTCACAGTGGTGAGGGGTGGTATTTAGCGACACTTGGTGTCCACCTTATGAAAACTCTATCATTTTAGGCAAATAAGCGACAGCATAGAGATTTTTAATTAAATGACCAATCTGAGAGTCAAGCCTTTGATCTGCTTCAAAGCACATCTAGGCAAGAACTCCTCTCTCCACACAGTTCATGGAGCATGGCCAGGAGATGGTGGGATCCACCACATCATGTGTGGACAGGAGCAACAGGTGGTACCATCAAAGAATCATGGAATGGTTTGGGCTGGAAGGGACCTCAGAGATCATCTAGTTCCAACCCCCTGCCATGGCAGGGACACCTCCCACCAGACCAGGTTGCTCCAAGCCCCGTCCAACCTGGTTTGCTGCCGGGTGTCTCCCTGAGAGCCCCTTTTAGTGCAGCAGCTCCAGCCTCTGCCACAAAAGACCGTGTGTGAACAACAGCAAAAGCAGCCAAAGCAGCTTATCAAAGCAGAGCTTATGAAGAATCCCAGCATTATGAAAGAGTCAAGTAAGAACATGTCATCAGAAAGGGAAGCAAAAGTTAATATCAACTTTATGCAGTGCAGGGCTTTACATGAGAAATAACCTGGATTAATGTCTGTGACTGATCACTACATAACAGCCAAAAAAAAAGGCACTTTTACCGCTCGGGCTCAGGCAATTGAAAGAGTGAAAAATTGCTAAAAATTATGTTATTAAATTCTTCATTTCCTAAAGTCAATGGGATAAATCTCCCAAGTTTATCCCTGAATTTGTGCTGAGACACAAACTGGCTACCTCAAGTATAGCTTAAACTGGCAAAGGCATGTGGAGCGACTGCTGAAAGCATTTAAAATCTCCCAACTTGGGATTCAGACAAACTTCTAAAAAATACACAGCATTTTAAAAACCATACTTAGAACCAATGACAGCAGGAGCACCGACTGAAAGAAGAAACCCCGAAGCAGCAAAGGCATTTTCAAAACAAGAGGAAAATTGCTGAGCAACTTGTGAACAGGAGTTGAAGGCCTGAGCATGTCAGAAGGACGTTCTGTGTAGTGTACAACTCTGCTCATATTGGAAAAAACTGAGATTTTTCTAAAGCTACTAAAGTACAGGGGTACTGTTTGGTACTGCAGGCCTTGCCAAAATGTTAACATTTCACATTCGTATAAAATGACGAGCCAAAATTACTATGACATAGAATCATAGAATGTGAGGGGTTGGAAGGGACCTCTGGAGATCATCGAGTCCAACCCCCCTGCCAAGCAGG
>JAVSBS010015350.1:88817-102658 GCA_033124195.1 Coracias cyanogaster | reverse complement strand
CTGCGCCCCGCCGGCGGCACCACGGCGGGGGTCCCCTCCGCGGGCGGCGCTGGGCAGACGGAGGGTCCTTTGCGGGGGCGGTGCTAGGCCGGGCGGGCAGGGCCGGGGGAGAGGCGCCGACGCTCGGGGCCGGGGCGCGGAGGGCGGCGAGTCCGTGGGTGTCAAGTCACCGGAGGTCTGGGCGGCTGCGGAGCAGCCCCTCCTCGGGGGAGACCTCCCGCTGCTGGCACAGCCGTCCTGCGCGGCGGCCCGGTCGCTGCGGCCGCTCGCTCCTAAAAAGGCGGAAAAAGTGCCCTGAAAGGGGAGACGAAGGTCCTTGGTAATATTAATGTGCGCTGGCTGGAAACTCGGGTTTTGCTAGATCCAAAGTGCTCGCTGCAGTCGCACTAATTCAGCAGTCTATAAACCTGTACCGCTGTGAGAGTCCGGTGTGGTTCCTGAAGTTGTGTCTGATACCGAAGGTGACTGAGTGGCGAGTGTTCGGTTACCGGTGCGCCTGCAACAGCATCGCCCTGGTTACACTGTACAGTTTGAAGAAGGTGGCATCAGTACTTTCTAGTGTATTCTACTCAAGAAAAGGCTGTGGGGAATAAGCAAATGTGCCTTTTTCACCATTTCCCCCCCCCTGCCCCAGGTCATTGGCTCCAAACTTGTTTCTCTTGACTGTGTCCCTTCTCAAATCGGTGTCACCTTTGTATTATGCGATGTAGAGAACATAGGCTGTTACATTTGGAGAAATTGAAGGTCAGAGAACTGTATGCTTTAGGTCAATAAGTATTATTGAAGTGTTTTGAAGTATGAAGATTAAATATTTTTCAGAATGTTATGCTGACTTCTTCAGAGAAGACTTTGATGTGAAAGCTTACACTTCCCAGTCTATCCATCAGGCTGTGATAGCAGAGCAACTAGCAAAACTCGCCCAAGGTATTAGTCAGTTGGATAAAGAACTTCATTTACAGGTAAGTTTAAAGCATACCTGTTGTTCTGGAGTGGTCAATATAATCTAGTCAGAAGCTTAATAATCTTATGATCTTGTTGCTTCTGAAACTGTCCAAAGTACTCTGCAAGCAGTGACTAAAAGTAAAGCTTAATACTCCTACCAAGAAGCCGTATACTGCTGTGTTTTCAGTTTCTGCAGCAAGTCTCTGAAAGTTCCACACTTCCTTGTAAGGATATTCCCAGATTCTTTGCAGTTGATCATGTTGGCTATCAGAAATGCTGGTGCGCGTTTTGGGATGACAACTGTGAGAAGATAGGAAGTGATTTAACTTGCACCCTTTCATCCTGTGCTGGAGAGTAGCCTAGGCTCTAAGGCTTACCTTTACCTGGGCATATATAACCTATGTTGACACACCTCCACACCTTCAGAAACGATTTTGAGTTTGGATAGTGGGAGGCTTTTTGGTAAAATTTCTGAAGACGCTACGAATCCACGGTGCACCTTGCAACAAGAACACATGCAAAGTTTGTGTGTGGTTTCAAAACCTGCTTCCTCCCTCCCCCTGCCCCAGTTGGTAAGTTATTTGGGAACTAGTTTCTGAATGTCATAAATAGAAGATAAAATATGAAAATGTGAATATGCTTTATTACTGTGTGATTAATAAGCTTAAATTTACAATTATTATTCCATATGAAGGTGCGTTGAAATGTGATTGCTCTGCTGGCTTTAATTAAGGTGTCAGTTACACTGCAGTTACTGACCCTTTCCTTGTTCGGAGCTTGCCATTTTTGTGAATTAAAGTGTGTTCTGAAAACTCTTTCATCTTTAAGGTGTGACTGCTTTTTCCTGTGTCTGCCTAACATAGGGATGATTATACTTTAATGCTTAATGTAGGAATAATGACAATATATTAATATTCCTTTCAGGCAGACATCCCCATTTTTCTGTCTTGTTTTCTCTATTCTGTTTTTTTTAAGGTTGTTGCAAGACATGAAGACCTGTTGGCCCAAGCGACGGGAATCGAATCCCTGGAAGGTAAATACCATTATATTATTATTATTATTACAATGGGGGAAGCACTTTTAATATCTGTGCAGGGAATATAATTCCCAACTTTGGTCCCTCATGTTGAGGCTACAGATCTTAAGATCTGAGGAGTAATGTGGCAGCTTTTTTTTTGATGTCAGTAGATGGAGCTCCAGGGAGAAGATTTGGCTGATACTTCCTAGTAACTCCTTGACAGAAAAATGTATTTTTATAATCAGTTCTGAGCAACTTTAGCAACCAAATCTTTTTGACCTTTTAATATATTTTTCTAAATACACCTAATTTTGTTGCAACATTAGGTCAGTATTTGTTACAGTAAGTACCAACTTTGTGCATGTTGCATGTGCATATGTTGTGTAGTTTGCAAATTTTAACCAAAGAGGCTTTAACACATAATCTTAATTGCATAGTTTTTTTTTTTTAATTGTACTAAGGGTCTCCTAAGTTAAATACATACCTCTGTGTTATTCCACTGTTTGGGATCTGGATTTTAACATAAACTGCTGACTTTCAAAGGCCTTACTTGGGAACCAATAGAAAAATGGTTGTAGTATGTTGTTCTTGTGCCAAGAAGCTCATGTAGACCTGCCCTTCTGCTCTTTGTCATGTGCTGGGAACTTCAGATGGTTTTGTTTGTTTGTTTGTTTGTTTTTCCAGAAGGATACTTACCTCTATAATGTGCTAATTTGCATACAATGTGGGATCCAAACATATCCCCTTTTCTCCTTCTGTTTTGTAACTTGCTGACCTGCCTGTGCTACATGTGATATATGGCCATTTTTGAAGAAACACTGAGTCAAGATTCGTAAGAAAAAGAAAAGATGTATGTCAGTAGAAATTTTAATTATGACGTTAGACACACATAGTTCTTGGTATGTTTATCGGGAAAGTTAACAAGTGAATATTATGGAGCTAATTCAGAGCACGCACAGTCATTTGGATGTGTGAAAGTGAATCTCTAATATTAAACGTTTCAAATTGATATCCCCATCTTGTAGAGTTCTTTCTTTTTTAGGTCTGTGCACTTTTAATGGTACACTCATCTGGTATACATTCTCTTTTCTGTCTGTAGGTAGCTCAGTAGGTAGCCTGAGAAACCAGTTAGCTCAAGATAGGATAAATAGCATCATCCCCTACCTTCGGCAGCAGACAGAGAGGGGAGATGGCCTTTTCATCCTTCCCATTTCTGCCTTCTGGCAAGAGGACTCCTGTGTGCTTTATAGCAGTGTCACGGTCATAGATGCAGTAATGTCATGCTATTGGCCCTCCCCCATTATTGCAATGTAGAGTAGAAAAATCAGCCTATTTTGCCAACTTTTCACCGTATCTCATAACTTCATCCTCTGATGTGTAAGAATTGCACGCCTACTATTCCATGTATAAATGTCAGAGAACTGAATCTGTCTCTAAGCCAAGTTAATGATTCTGAAATATGGAGAAGATGGGAGTTTGCATATTTATACGAAATACATGAGATGTAGTCCCAGTACAGGACAAGCTGAATAAAACTATTAGCAGTAGTTTGTTTATGTTCCATCTTATGGTATCATATTGCAGTTTTATCCAATTTGATGATGGCATGTTTGTAAACAGGGCTGTACAAAAATCTAGCATGTTTGAGAATGCTAACAATAATTGGAAGAAAAATAATTTCATAGGCCTGGGTTTGTGTAACTTAATTAAATTCTCAGCAGGCTAATTCCATATTGCAAAAATAACTGCGACCCTTGACTACTTTGTTTGCAATTTAACAAGAAAAAAACAAGCATGCATGTGGGCCTTCTTTGTGCTGCTTTGCCAAACTAATCTGGAATAAACGTGATTTAGGGTAGATTGCTCTGTTTGTAATCTAAAGTAGATGACCTCACAAAGACATTGATTCCTTGCTTTTTGCTCAAGATGCTTATGCACAGGAAGAAAACCTTGAAATAGAATTGGTTATCTTCTCAGTCCTCTTGTCTGTTGGTTTCTCTGAACTGTCTAGTCACTCTGTTAAAAAAAGGGTGTTAAAATGGTTGTGCCGTTTTTGCATATCAGGTGTTTGTACCAGGTTATATGCTTTGAGCAGCACTACTGATCCTCATTCTCTTTGAAAGCAACAAATTCTAAATATTAGTTGAAACTGAACATATGATGGTTTTCACAGTGATATTTTTTGTGTAGGTTTGTGTTCTGTACCAGTAAATTTTACATAACATTCAGTAAGTGACTTAATACTTGCTCAGTTTATTTCCAAATATGCTGTTTTATTACCTTCAATCTGCTTGAATGCTTTGTTGTAAAGGAGGAAACTGTTTTTTA
Organism: Coracias cyanogaster; assembly: GCA_033124195.1. Lineage (NCBI taxonomy): Eukaryota > Metazoa > Chordata > Aves > Coraciiformes > Coraciidae > Coracias > Coracias cyanogaster. The sequence continues at coordinate 98,370 of JAVSBS010015350.1, read as the reverse complement.
ATTCTAAAATAGCCTGCAGTACTTACTATGACTTGAAGAATAACTTTTTGTATAATTGACAAGTGTTCCATTTAAAAATCTGCTTTATTTTGCAGGTGTCCTCCAAATGATGCAGACTAGAATAGGTGCTCTACAAAGTACTGTTGATAGGTATGCCATTCATTATGCAGTTAGAAAGTATAAATTCTTAATTGTCCTATGATGTTATTTATTAATACTGCTTTAAATAAATTTATCTTCTTATTTTTAGGATTAAAGTAAAAATTGTTGACCCCTACAACAAAATAGTGTCTCGCACAGCTCAGCTAGCAAAACTTCAAGTAAGTTATATTAAAAATGTATTTTAAAAAACCCTTTTTGAATATGTATTATTTCCCAACTGTCAGATGTAGATGGGATTTTCATACCCCAGTAGGAGGGGAAGGGTTATCTGAGTACAGATCAGTTAAATTTTCATTACTGTTTGTGTAATTTTGGTATTTAATGTTATGGTGCCATTATTGTGTAGAGATATTTTCCTCTTCTAAGTTAATGCATGCCTGGCTGCAGTTTAATAAAGAGCTCGAGAATCAATTTGTTTAAAGTAGGCAAGATGCAACTTTGGGAGCCAGTTGTGGTTCTGGAGTTTTATAAGCCCAGGTACGTAGTTGTCGCTGTCTTCTGAATATGAGTGGAGTACACAAGAGAATCCAAATCTCTGTTAGAGGATAGCAGTGTGAGAGAGCTTATCAAAATGATGGTGAGGTAAGTGTCAAACACTTCCACTGTTAATTTTATAATAGTTGAAAACTATTCCATAGATCTTCAGGAGTCATGTAGCTCCATTCTATTTAGTTGGTAGTTTGAAAAGCAATACAATTCAAAATCCACAAGTGTTTAGTGAGTTGTTTGAACTATTTGTCTTTGCAGGTTTACCTTAGCTTTGCAGAACTAGGAACATTTAGCAGCTGAGATTTGAGCTGTGAATATGCACTCAGGTAGATTGCCATCTGCGGATGACTGCAGTTGTAAGGTAGAGTAGACGAAGCTGCAAACTATCATGCAGTTTCTAGTCTAGGAGCTGGTGAAGCAGCTGCTCTAGTCTCTTGGCTGAACTTCTACAATTTTCTACATTACTTTCAGTAGCAGTGAAGTTCAGCAGGAAGCTCTGAATGCTCTGTTCAGTTTGTCCAGCTGCTTCTACTGTTCTTTTCAACTCCAGCTGTTGCTGGTTTTGCCACTAGGGAAAACTTATGTGACTTCCACGTGGCAGGTTAGGTGTGGAATTTTTTTTGCTTTCTGATGTATGTTGCAGCTGTGGAAAGGGTTGCAGGAATTTGGGGCTAAAGATTAACATCATTTCTGCCCTGCCCTTGCACAAAGTCAAGCTACAGAAGTATGTCTGAGAAGAATGAATCCCTGAACTTAGCAAATGTTTCTTGGGTGCTCTTTGCTTCTTCGTTGCTGTAGCAGGGTTATGTGGATTTTCCTGAGGTGTGAAAGGAGCATCCATCCAGGGTCAGCGTTACTCAGCCCGTGCCAGGGAATTTGTAGTATCTACATTTTGTTGGCTATAAGTCGGAATAGAGAGGAGCAGGGTAGGGGTAAGCCTGCTAAGTTACCCTTCCTAGCATCCAAATTTACTTACTCATCTCTGAGTAGAAAGAGGAATGATTATTCCAACTTCTCTGCCAATGAGAGTCCGTCCTCGGCATGAGACCTGCTGTCACTTCTTGTGTTGGCAGGTATGTAGCAAGTGCTTTACGTTGCATTACGCTGCTGGGAGGAGTTTAGGGTCAGGACATCTGAATTATAAAATGAAGCTGGATTTAGGGGGAGTTAAGCCAATAGACCTTTGAAATCTCAACCCTCCAGCCCCGCCAGGATGCACTGCCGTGCTGTCTCTTCCCTTGGCTGCCTTGTTCAGGAAGGAAGGGCATCAGCATAGCAAACAATTAACTTACTGGTAGTGGCAGGGCTTATGACATGAAATTGCTCTCAAAAGCAAGACTTGTGGTATCGAACAGTTTCAGACTTGGTAATTTTGATTGATGTACAGTCGGTAGAGTAAGTAAAAAAAGGTAGACGACTGATAAAAGAGGTTGTCTTCTGTCAAAAGCCTTAGGCTTGGCAGGTATGTTTTGCTGAACTGTGTGGTGTTCAAGGGCCCCTTGTACTCATGGTGGTATTATTTTAGTGCTTCTCCACTGATTGCTGTGGGATTCTTCACAAACTGAAGGAATGTTTGGCTTGCATAAAGCTGAATTTTGCTATTCTTAACTGTTTTTAATATAGTCTGGCTTTTTCATAAACATTCTCACTGCAAATTCATTGTCAAACTTCAAATCTAGTCCTGAATTCTAAATCTCTGCTGTGTGCTTATGTATGTCTTGCTCTGCTCTTAGAGCTTCATGGCATCCCAAGGGAGCAGCAGAGTCATAAAGCTTACTTCCCACTTTAGATCACGCTGTCCTCTTCTGAGTATTTCCACAGTAGACCACGAGCTAAATGGAAATAGTTAACAGCTGAAATATGTAGACAGAGAATTTGTCCTTCAGAGGCTTATTTTCTCTGCAGATGTGTTTAACCAAGTGCTTCTACATGCTCTCTTAATTTCAGACATCTCAGTGTTTAAAAATCCTTATAACAGCCACATTTTATTTTTTAAAAATATAATAATTCTGTATTTTAAAGTTATTATCTCTTTAAAATATTCACCAGTAGCAGATTTGATCCTGGTGCTACTGTAACTAAATAGTAAGTGTAGTCTGAAGGTAGTGGACTGTCTTATATTCTTGAGGTTTCTGTTGTATATACATTTACATACACTGTGATCTAGCAGATAATGCAATTGCTTGTATGAGATATGCACTGGCACATTTTCAAGTGTTCCTCTCTTTATAATTAAGTTTTCTTTCAATAATTTCTTAAATCAACTTGAGATTAAAAGTAAGAGGCTTTTTGATTGCTTAAACTGCAGCCATAATGTCTGTTAGTGTTGATACATTGCTTTAAATGTCAGGAGATAACTAACATATAATCTCCAGCAAAATCTGGTTTTATTTTTAATTTTACTAAAACCACTAGGACTACCTCAGGCTGCTGGCCTTTTCCAACTTAATTCTTGCTTGAACAGTGGAATTCATTCCTTCTTGGATGAAAGCATCTCCTTTAGAAAAGCATACTCTATGAACTCAAGAAGGGAATGTTTCCTGAATTAAGTCAGACTTCTGTTATGCAGGTGGTCAGGTTAGAGGATCTAGCATCTGTGAACAACTCCACTGTTAGATAAAATTTTCTATTTCTGTTACACGATCATCATATATTGCATTCTTTTACAGTGACTAGGAGTTTTATTAAGTTGAACAACTCACATAAATGGAGATATGTGGGTGAAACAGAATCTTTGTTAAAGCTGCAGTGCAGTAGCCGTCACTGTGAAGTTAACAGTGCATCTTCAGTGTCTTTGGATTTTTCTCCTCCCTCTAATTCACAGGGCCGAAAGTTAAAACTTTTTTGCTCTTGTATCATCTGTTAGCCAGTTTGATAGTCCTTTTTTAAAGGTCGTTTCTTGGGATAGGAGATAATTAGCAACAGTTCAATGAAAAAGAAATAATCTTTTGGCATGCAAAGTAAAAGATGGTCAGAAGATAACTGAAGTTCAATTCCTAGGGAAAAACATTAGCCAGAGGTACACAATTGGATTAGAGAGTAATTAAATTTGAAAGCTAAGTAGTAATACTATGTCCTCTTACTTGGCAAAGCACAGTGCACTATATAAAAAGCTATTTTTGATTCATCTTGTAGAAATTCAGTTTACAGATATGGAAGAGATATGTGGCTCAAGATTTTTCTAATTAAAGAAATGAATTATTAAAAGCTAATTCGTTAATCTCTCAAAGTAGGATAAGCCCCACTTGGTTCTTACTAATGGTAATAGAAATCATGTGGTTAAGTTGTCTTAGAATGCTTAGGAAACTTGCACTTCATACTATGCGATCCAGAGCCAAAAGCAGCAAGAGTAGTTTTTTTTGGAAGGGGATTTGTTTCATTGGGGCTTTTTCTAACTTTTCCTTTTGTTCTATCTGGATTAAACTATAAATATTTATGTATTGGCTGATTTGTGCTGGCCTATCAAAGAGACTGACAAGTTGTACAGTCCACTGAATATTGGTTGAAATGACTCACTTGTGTACGTTTTCATATGTGTACTTTAACATTAGTTTTCAGGACATGAACTTGAGTCTAAAAAAAGGGGTTAAAAATCTGTCAGATACAGGTTTCTCATTTACCTCTCTTGTTAATCTGATTGCAGATGCTGGACAGTACTTGTGACTGTACTGAAGTCCACATTCTGTTTTGCTTTCTCCTGAATCACATTTCTGAATTAGTGTTTAGGTGTTACCTGCTCTAGAATGTTGCTGCTCCCATAGCACGTACCTCCAAGCCCCACTGACCCAATCCAGCCCTAGAGGAACTCTACAGTTGATGTAACTCTTACTGTTTCTCTGTCTCTATGATTTACTGTGTAGAAGGAGGAAACCCATTTCAAGATCTCAGTTGAGTGAGAGCTTGTGATACTATTTGGTTTGATTCAGATGTCAGCAATGCCTATTTTTCTAAATCGATGCCAACGAAAACATACACAAATGTTTCCTGAAAATTTATGTATGCATCCATCATCTTAATTTTTAGCCAAGGATGCCATGTATTTTTATAAACCTGTGAAAGAATGTGAACTAACAATTGGCTGAATGAAGGTGACTGGCCTTACGAAAGTTTTGCTGAAAATGAGGTTTTACATGTATTCCGACTGTAAGAGTCTATATCTGTAATAACGATTTGGCCTTTAAGTTGTATTGTCCTCTGAAGTAAGTGTTGCCATTTTGCTTATTTTGGATCAATATTTGATTGGCAAGAGGTTGGCAAGGCTGACTTCTTAACTTCATTAAAGCTTTCAGCGGGGACGAACATTGAGGAGAGATGTATGATGTAAAATAAAGCTCACTTCTAGTTAGCAATAGAACATGTCTCTGTCACAGCGTTCTGAGTTAATTTATTTTTTTTTTTTAACCAGTAATGACAGTATAATATCAGTAGCCCTGTGAATGTTAATTACCAGCTTTAGAAAGTATTGGTGTATATTGCATAAAATCGTGCTAAAAAATAATGAAAAAGGAGATTTCAGAGTTCTTAAGTTCCTTGCTTTATTCACATGCATATTTCCTTTTTATTGCTAAGATATTTCCATATTTGAGGCCTAGTATTATGTGATCATAATGCACTGATAATATCCCCTAATGCTGTGATTTCTCTGCAGGCTGCCTGTGATTTGCTGCGGAGGATAATACGCATCTTGTATCTCAGTAAGAGACTTCAAGGACAACTGCAAGGGGGAAGCAGAGAGATAACAAAAGCTGCCCAGAGTCTCAATGAACTTGGTGAGTCCTTCTTAGTTACTTGTAGAGGTACTTCTAGCTTGGGCTCGTGTGACTAACACTAGTGTTTGACTTAAAAAGCAAAGAAAGTCCCTAATCTTTTAACTGTGGTTCTTGCTGTCTACTCATAATTTGAATTGAGAAATGTATGGACAGAACTCATTAGTACTTTCATTTTTTCTTATGACTTATCTGGACAAGATTGCTTTGTGAAGGAATTAATTTGTTATTGGCTTGTGTTTGTATAAAATGTCTTCAGAGGCAGCAGGTATATATTTAGCTTTTGGAAGACATTGCACAACAATAAGGCATAGTTTGAATTACAGGTTGTGTCCTAAAAGAAAATTATTTGCCCTGTGACCTTCATGAAAGCTATACGGTACATGGATACCTAACATAATTCAGATACTGGCAGCAAAACACTAATTTGCCCTGTGTTTTGTTGGCTTCTAGGGAGAACAATGCAATATTTCTCAGGAAGTTCATGTTACATTGCTATATTGTTTTCTGTACTTGAGCTAGCTTGGATACTTCTACACTGTGCTGCAGGATACAGTGAGGAGCATCCCATTAGTCTCGGAGATCAGTCGTTGGTGTTGTATATGGTATCTTGCCAGCTGTTTCTTCTTTGATTTAATCGTATTCAAATTTCAGCTTCCAAAAATAGGTTGAGGGAGGGCTGAATCAGAATCATCCTGGGGTTTGCTGTGCATGTTTGTTACTACTGCTCTTTTTATACCGTGTAATAAAAAAATTATTAGACAATGACTTAGCCTTATAATTAGCAGATGCTGTGTTGCAAAGGGAAAGTTTGTGTATTTATTTAGTATATCAGTTTGACTTAAGCATCAATTGTAGCTTTCTAAGCTAGAACATTTTTTCTAATTTTCTATTTTTTCTAAACTTTTATTTTCTTTCCATTTTGGTCTTATTGCCCATCTTCAGGATATGTAAAGTAATAGTGTCTTTCAACTACTTGAATTACAAATCTTGTGGGATTAATCTGAATGCTAGATCCCATTCAAATAATTAGTACAATTTAATGGTGAAATCTGAGATGTTTATCCTATGTAGTTTTTAGGATTTTTTTTCTTTTGAAGAAAATGCCTTTTTTTTACTCTCCTTCCTCTTTTTTTTTCTTTAAAAAAAAAAAGAGCTTGCGCCTTCTTCTGTGAATGTCTCTCAGTCTTTTGAGTTCTTTGTTTCCAAATACTTGGTCTTTTTCTGGAGCTTAGAAAAGTCTGAGTAATTATTATTACTAAAGATGAGGGGGGAACACGTCCCCTTAGGAAGCCCTTTTGAGTTTCATCCTACAGTCCACAGAGGGGGAGCCAAGACTTGTGGTCCTTAATTTAGTACTTAATTAATCCTTAATTCTGGATGGTTTATGGCTAGGTAAAATCCCTTCTCTGCTGTCATTTCTCTCTCCCTCTCTTTCCTGGTATCTCTTCCATTCTCTTATCTCTCCATCTGCATCCCTCCCTCATCTTTTGGCTATCTGCTCTTTATTCCTGTGCAGCCCAGAGGATCGTGTGAACTCTTACTGTGTTCCAGCTGGCCATGACACCCAGCACCTGGGTGGACAGGAACAACTCCACTGAGGAGTGGCTGCTGTGGTGGGCTGGAGGTGTCTGTCCTGTGAGGTGGTGGCTTACTAGATGTGGGGTAGCTCTAAACAGAGGGGAGGAAGGTGCGCAGTGGAGTCAACATGGTTCAGGGTACCGCAGAGGGAGTTAGTGGGAAGGTGATAAGTTGCACGGAGGCTGGATTTTGGGGGATGGCTGGGGAAGCACTGTGCTGTTCTTCTGGCCTTGGAAAGCACTGGCATGTGTGGGAAATCTGTAGTGGGATGGTGGTGTTGGCTTGGGACAGGGGAGCAGTGAGGCTATGGAAACTTGGTGTGAAGTTGTGGAAATGCTGTGCTTCGGAAAGATGAGAAATGTGATGTAGTGCTATGTGGCATCAGGAGTGTGGGAAGCATGGGGAACAGACGCTGGGCACTGGTTGCTTGGTGGTGAGATACAAAAGCTTTGGGAAGGCTTGGGAAGTACTTCAACTTCTGATATTAGTAAACAGGTGGTAGACATGAGGGGTGCGAAAGCCTGATGTTGAATAGGGAGCTCTGTGTCGTGGAGGCTTGCTTTTGAATCGAGGATCATGGACATGATTAATATAATTTGTATTTTTAGCCAGGTATTTCTCAATATCCCTTTCAGCTCTCATTCAGGGAAAAATCTTCCCACTGTTTGTTACCCTTCTGTTGTATGTGTGGTACAATGCAGTTTCTGCTTTGTTGAAATCAACAGCACTGTGATATTACTGTGAAAGCTTTCTACTTGCTATGGTGTAATATACCTTTCATTGCTTATAGGTTATTCTAGGTAGAATCTTGGGATAACTGACCATTTATTTTTACATGCTGTTACACTCTGTATGTATGTTTGGGAGACACAAATGTGTGTGAGCCTGTTTGGGTATATGTATTCAAGATACATTTTCTCAGCAAATCTATAAGTCCACTTACAGCTTTCACTTAGCTATGACTAGAAATTTATTTTGCAGTGATAAGAAAAGATAACGATAAAAATATAAAGTCTTGGAATTAGATAGAAATATGGGTCAATTAGAGGAACTACAAGAAACAGTAGCTTTTACTGAGACGGGTGTTTTAACTGGATGCTTTGTTAAGTTGTTGGTAGCTTCAGTGCGTGGTGTTAGGAACTTTACTGTGAAAGCTAAAGTAGATCTAAAATTCTTCTGTGTTGGACTTTCACATTCTTTTAAAGTAACTTCCCACTTTGGCATGTTAAGAGGAAAAACTTAATGCCTTGTGTGAATTTTAGAGATGAAATGTGATTTATATATGTGTGTGTGTGTATATATATATATTTATAACACCCCCCAGACATTTTTCTGCAACTCCTCCACCTCCCAAAACAATTCTTTGGGTTCTCTATCAAAGCAGAAAAGGAGCTGTGATAGTCCATTGAATAAGCTATTAGCTACTTCTCTAGTGATGATTCTTCATATTGTACAAACCAGTTCAACGTATGGATTGGTAAAACAAATGGCATATTCAGATGTCACACAATGCCTAATGCAATGAATTACATGCCCTGACTATGCTTCTTGGTGATATTTTAATGTAAGTATTTTATAAAGTGAAAAAGAAACATTGCTAAGCAAGTTTAAACAATAGAATGTGACAAGAAGATGGTACATTATATACAGTTCCCTTTCACTGAAGAAATCGTGCAAGTATTAAAAGATCTGCTGTCTTCTATGTGGGTATGTAGAAATTACTATCTGTAACAGCGGCCAGTAACTGATCAGATGAGGATGAAAAAATTCTTAATTGTGCAGCAAACGGCTAGGTGGGCTGTGGACAGGTTGTTTATTCCGTGTCTCTGGACAAAAAAAGGATTTTTATCATTTGCTTGTTAAATACCTACAACTGATGTGTCCATTGGTCATACAAATGCCTAGACTTAGTTGTAGTAAACTCCTAGTCTCTATATATGGTTGTGTTATAATTTATTTCACAGAAAGTGAATTTATTTGTTTGGATGACCTTGTGAGCCTGTAACGCTTGCAGGCAGGCTCTCACAGCAGCCACAATTTTTCTCTCTTACTAAGCTGTGCAGCCATAAAACAAAAGGGAAGGGGTCTATTGAAATAGTGTTTTGGTTGTCTTCAGTGTAGAAGTTGCTCCAAGACAATACTGCCTTCCATTTGGTTAGGAGAAGAGAGGATCGGGGGAGATAGGACTATAACATTACTTTAAAGCTAAATAATTCTAGAGAAAAGGCAAAATATTGTCAGTTACAGAAGTCTAGCTAAAATGGAGAAAACCCTACATGTGTGTTGTGTTCTTTATAAAGAGGGAGCAAAGCTTGCATGTGGCACTTCTTTAGGCTTAACATGACAATAGAAGAGGTACGGGAAATTCAAAGAAATAAAGCTCAATTTTGATGATACTTGTAAAGAAATTGGAGAACTTGGAGAAAACTGAAATTAGTTAGGATAGGCATGATACTGGGGGTTGCATTGGTGGGACCTTGTCTCATCCAGTATTGAGGCTTCTCTGTTTCAGTGTGGTTTTCTAGTATCTCTACTACATGTAGTACCATGGAGTT